>CAJNJA010044920.1:11182-26846 GCA_905231915.1 Symbiodinium necroappetens | reverse complement strand
AAAAAAAAAAAAGCCCGAGGATGCTGGGTTGGCGGAACTGCGCTTTCCAAGGAAATCTATGGGTTTGAAGGCTTCGGGTCTGCCGATGCTGCCTGGTTGTCATGGCTCCTGCTATTAAAGGTTTAGGGTTTAGAAAGGGGCTCCCATTCTACGGGTTACTATTTAAGGGCTCGGCGAAGCCTTGAAAGTTTAGGGTTGTGGTATGATCCACAAATTTTGGAAGAAACCCTGGCGAGCTATACACCGTAAACCCTATACACGCGACTATACACCGTAAACCCTATACACTCGAGCCCTAAACCCTGAACCACAGAGACCATAAACCCCCTGCACCCAAATAAAAGAAGCCAATATCCCTCCAAAGTCTCGTTGAACGCTAACCCTGCATGAAAACCTGAACCCTAAACCGTTTAGGGTTTAGGGTTGAGTCTGTTAGGGTTTAGGATTTAGGGCTTAGGGTTTAGAGTTGGGTCTTTTAGGGTTTAGGGTTTAGGGTTGAGTCTTTTAGGGTTTAGGGTTGAGTCTTTTTGGGTTTAGGGTTTAGGGCCCTCAACCCAAAACCTTCAACCTGAACAACCTAAGACCCCAAGACAAGAGGCTCATCGGTTGGTTGAAGACGAACTTTAAGCCAACCTTCCCCCAAGCGCCGGAGGGCTTGTAGAGGTTTTAAGGTTTAGTATAGGGTTTAGGGTTTAGGGTTTAGGGGTCCGAAGTACCGATATAGTCGAATGTAGGGTTTCTATATGAGGAATTACTATTCTGATTTAGGGAAGTATCCCCGATAACAGCGGTAGGGCTTGTAGAGGTTTAAGGTTTAGTAGGGCTTTTGGGCTTACCGGGGGAGGCTGCGAGACTTAGGGTTTAAAGCTTTAGGATTTGGGTTTACGGGGTTTGGGGGTCTAGGGGTTTAGGGTTTAGGGTTTAGGGGGGTTAGAGGCGCAAGGAGGGTGGGGGAGGGGAAAGGTACAGCGGCTGAGGTTTGTGGTTTCGCCTTTCACGTAGGTTTAGAGCTGCTGCGCTGAGTGTCTCGGGAATACGGTTTTCGGGGATTGCAGTTGAGTGCAGCATCGGTTAAATGGCGAGCAAAGAGCAGGCGAGGTCATGATACTGACCGAGGATAGGGTGTCTACATAAGGTTCACTTACAGGTTCTTGAAGGGTACTATAAGGTTAAAAAAATAATTGGTGGCTCGAGAGTTACTACGGACTCTCGGGAATCCTTGACATCCGGAACTACATGAATTTCTCTGCCCCATGCTCCGGACCTCGAGAGAAATAGCAACAAGGGACCCCGAAGGGTTGAGGGTTGTTGAGCACTAGATCTATGTCTATGACTATAGGGTCTTGCGCCAGGATTAACCATAGCCCCCGCACACAGGCTGAAGACACTTCGTCTGGCGACACATTCTTCTTAGCTCGCAGGTTACACTTTTTCTCCAGGAGCCCAGTTAGCCACCCTGCACCAAACCCTAAGCCCCTAAGCCCTAAACCCTAAACCCCTAAACCCTCAATCCCGGACCGAGGCCCGGAATCCTAAACCAGGATTTAGGCTTCAGGCTCCAGGGCTTGGGGTCTAGGTTTATGCTTCTTTAGCGGTTTAGGGGTTTAGGGTTTAAGGTTTAGGGTTTAGGCTTCTATACGCCACACTGTCGTAGGGTTCTGGATTTCCCTATAGTCTCCATTCTAGCTCCTCTTGGGGGGGTTCCCTTATAGGATCCTTAACATCTAGTTCGGTAAACCAAAAAGAGGAACTACGATGCAGGCTATAGGTAAGGCCTAAATCCTTAGCCCTAAAGACGCTTTCTCATAGGGTTTCAAACCCTAATATTTCATTCGTGAGAGAATGGCGGTTTCGTTTCTTTTGTTTGCCAAACTCCCGCGCATGGATCGCCATGTTCCCACGAAGCCGGCCCTTCGTGGGATTGTGGCGATTTCGACGGCTAGGGTTTGGGGCTGAGGGTTCAGCCTGGGGCTTAGGGTTTGGGGTTTAAGGCTTACTTTAGGGCCTAATTAGGCTTTGGGGCTTCGGATTTCAAGTCCAACGCTTTGGGGCTTAGGGTTTACCGGCCTAGGTGTTTTTTTTGGCTTAGGGTTTAGGACCAGGGTTTCGGGGTAATGGGTTTGGGGTGTAGAAGTTCAGCCTTCAAAGCTTCATAAAAGTCCTAAACCCTAAACCCTTATAGTGGCTTCCCAATGCTGTGGGAATCCTGGCGTGGCTGCAGGAGATTGCCTGTCCATTGGAGCCCTTCTGGCTCCTCTATTCAGGGCTTAGGGCTTAGGATTTAGGGTTTACCCATAGGCCCCTAAGTAGTTCCTTTTTGGGATTACCTTATAGGACTCTAAATATGAACCACAAAAAGGAACTACTTAGGGGCCTATGGGTAGGTTTAGGGTTTAGGCTTTATTTGTCACTGCTCAGCTTCAAAATTTCGTCGCCCGAACGAGTGAGCATGGCAGGCGGAGCCAGCTGCAACAGCATCAGGCAGGCGGTGCCCATCACAGGCATGTGCATGCTACGGTTGATGATATAAATCTTGCATTACCCATAACAAGGAATTTACCATAATTCCCATAGTTTAGGGTCCTTAAGGTAATGCAGGATGTATATCATAAACAGTATTGCCCACAAACTGCTTTGACAGAGTCTTGGACTTCAGACCACAGGGTCGCGGGACTAAATCCTGGCTGAAACCCATGAGCCTGGACATGTCAGCCACCTGGGAAAACACCCCAAAAAAACCTTAACGAAGCGATGTCGCCACAGAATTATGCCAAAGAAAGCAGCATTTTCAACTAAACTTTATGCCATGATTTCCCCTAAACCCTAAACCCCAACCCTAAACCCTAAGCCCCAACCCTAAACCCCTAAACCCTAACCCCTGATGCAACGATCACCCCGAGGCCTCGGAAGCCTGCCAGCTGATACCGAAGCGTGCGTCGGGAGCCTGCTTCGTCTTCGGGGGAACGTCTGAAAATCGGTGTAGGGTTTAGGGGTATAGGGGTTTAGGGGTATAGGGGTTTAGGGGTTTAGGGGTTTAGGGGTTTAAGGGTTTAGGGTTTAGGGGTTTGGGGTTTAGGGGTTTAGGGGTTTAGCGGTTCGGGGTTTAGGGGTTTAGGGTTTAGGGTGTAGGGGCTTGGTATTGAGGCGAGGGCTCTTTTCCGTACATCTTGGTTAGACAGGGCGGGGGGGGAGTTCCCCGCCCAATTGGATACTGGCTGCTCGGAACAGATGAACCCCTAAACAATTTAGCTAAACCCTAAACCCTAAACCCTAAAACCCTAAAATCCTAAACCCGAAAACCCTTGAGATTCCCCCGTTCAGCCGCTAAGTCCTTCAATCTTCCGCGGCTTAGGTTGGAGAGCCCGACGGCTCAGGAGTTTGCTTGAGTCACTCATCGAGGCTCTGGACACCCCAAAGCCCTAGAACCCTAGAACCCTAGAACCCTAAACCCTAAACCCCTAAACCCTAAACCCTAAAACCTAAAACCCTAAAACCTAAGCTTTAAACTCTGTCAGCTAGACACTATACTCGAAGCTCTAAACCCTAACTCTAAACCCAAACCCTAACCAAACCCGAATCTCTAAACTCGAAACCCGAAGCGCTAAACTGGGTGTGGAATCTACACCCAGTTTAGCGCTTCGGGGGTAGATAACTTGCCTCTAGCTTCTCGGGATTGCCCAGGCATTGCTTGCATCAACCCGAACCCACTTCCTCGCTCCAAACCTCCTAAACTCTAACCCTACACCCTACAGTGTCCTAAATCCTCAATTCTGAACTAGAATCTTCCAAGGTGCTCCTATAAGGGTTCCTTCGAGGCTTTCTTTCTGCTTGAAGCTTAGGGCCAAGGTGGGAAGCCTTTTCAGTGGGCTTTTGGGATGACGCTAAAGCAAGGGGCCTGGTTGTTGTCCAGGCCGGGGGGGTTCCTTTCAGGGTTATCTGGGTTTTGGGCTTAAGGCAGTTAGGGTTAGGGTTGAGGGTTTGGGGATTAGGGTTTTGGGTTTAGGGGTTAGGGTTGAGGGTTTCGGGGTTAATAATGGTTAGAATAGGACCTCGGGGCAAAATCATACTCTACTGCGCACGTACTTATAATCGGGGCTATAAGGAGAGATAATTACTGCTAAGCATTCCCACCTCTATATTACTTTCCGATTGTGCTCTAAAGAGATGTAACATTCCTAGGAGTATGAGGGCCGCAAGCTTTCATCTACCCTATAGGACGGTGAACACGAAGATGACATGCTCGGACCCACTACTAGACCCTAAATTGCTAAACCCTAAACCCGAAACCCCAAACAAACCTAAACGGTTGAATTGGGCTAAGCATTTTCACAAAGACCTTTTAACACAAGAACCTCGAGTTTCACGGGCCCACCCACCCTGGCTTCCCAACACCTTGCTTCCGGAAGCACGCAGCTTCTCACCACAGCCAAAGCACTGGCAAATGGGAGAACTGGGAGGAGCACCAATGATCCACCAGCAGTATGAAGAACACATAATCTTCAACAGCACCATCACCACCACTATCAGTCACTATCATCATCAACCTCATCGTGAGGGTTGTTGTCGTCATCAGTGGTATCATCATCGTGGCCGTCATCCTCATCATTGCGCCAACTTAGTCAGAAAATCACATGTATCATTATCATCCTCACCATCAGCATTACCACCATCATCATCACCACCAAAACCCTAAACCCTAAAACCCTAAACCCCTAAGCCCCCAAACCCTAAACCCTAAACCCTGAACCCCAAAGCCCTAAACCCCACAACCCTAAACCCTAAACCCCAAAACCCTAAACACCGACCGATCCAATCAGGCCTTGACCTTACAGCCAAATCGGGGACCAAGGTCTCCCGGAACACCGGTACCCGACCCTGCATGAAGAAGTCGAATCGAGGGTATAGGGTGTAGGGCTCAACAAGCCACCCCTTTCGAACCCCCTAAACCCCTAAACCCCTAAACCCTGATTCCTTTCTGCAGGAAAAAACCGTCCTGGTCTTTGCCACCAAACTTCTCAGGATGCTTCCTGGGAGCGTTTCGTGGGCAGCTACAGGCAAACAAATCAGATGGGTAGTTCTCTAAATTAGGGTCCCTTTTAGGGTCCTTCTTATAAGGGTGCCGTACTATATTGGGGACCTAAAGAGGGACCCCAATTCAGAGAACCACCCATATCAGAATTAGCAGCAACACTGGTTTTAGTCGAAACGACAACCGTATTGCTTTAACAGCATAAACAGAAAGTAAATACGTCGGTTCTGACGATGATGTTCATGGTTACCATAAGAATCATGATGCTGATGTCAGTCCGATGACAGCAACCACTCTTCGTGAAGAGCTTCAACAAAGACAATCGGAAGAGACGAAGTGGTGAGAGCAGACACCTCCGGGGTCCCGGACAAGTATGATGTATTTGCCTGTTCTGGTTGAGCTAGCCTTCATCGCCAAAACCCTAAACCCTAAACCCCTAAACCCTAAACTTCATCGCATCGGCAGTTGCATCTATGCGTCGGGGAACACAGGATGCAAGGGTTGAGGTTTGAGGGTATGGATGGGCCTAGGGTGGGGGGCTGAAGATCCACAGGATTGAAAGCAAGGGCTTAGGGTTTAGGGTTTAGGGCGTAGGTTTTAGGGTTTAGGTTTTACGGTTTAGGGTTTAGGGCTTAGGTTTGAAGGGCTTTGGTTTTAGGGTTTAGGGTTTAGGGTTCGGACTTGAGACTTGGCATTCCGGCTTTGAGTTTTAGGATTACGGGTGTTTGGGTCTTAGGTGGTAAAGATTTACGGCTAGGCCTCTCGAGGCCCTGTAACTGACTCTATAGAGTCTCGGGCAAGGAGTTGGTTTCTCCGTTGCCGGATTCTTGTGGAGGAACCTTAATTTAAGTAAGATAGTCGCGGAAACCCAACTTATATATGTATATATATATATAACTAAAACTCCTCAACAGGAACCCAGTTAATCCTCCACAGGAACTTGGCACGACAGTGGCATATCCGAACCTGGCAAAAACCCTCGACCCCAAACGGGCCTGCAAACCCTAAACCCTAAACAGGCCCCGGAATATCCGCCAGGGAGCCTCTTTAGGGTTTAGGGTTTAGGACCCCAAGAGCATTTAGAACAATGGCCTCTTCTAGGTGTCGAGCCAAGATCTTACCTACTGTTTGGGTTTCTTCATGTAGGGCCCTTAATATATATAATTAGAATAGGGCTTCCGGGAAAATTGCACTACAAGTATAAGAAGGAGGAACCCCCCAAGATATTCTAGGAAATTCTCAAGGCCCCTAAATTAGATAAGCCCCTAAACCCTAAGCCCTAAACCCTCAACTCTAAAACCCTCAACCCTAAAGCCCAAACCCTGAACCTTGGGGTTTAGGGTCGAGGCCGGGGGATCCCCGAGCTCAAGGACACTGGTCTGGACTCGCCCCTACCCATAAAAGAACTAACCTTGCAACAAAAACGAGCCCTGAGTGTCGGGTTAAGGAACACCTAAACGTCAAAAGTAAGTAACATACTGGCCCAACACCTATAGAAGCTGCTATTCTACATACTTTGGGCGTCCAGGTAGGAGCCAGGCAACTGGATTCCTGCCCGAAAGATCCCGAAAGTGCACGCCCAGAATTCTCAAGTCTGCCGTGGTGCTTGGTGTACTTGTCCATCTGCTCTCCCCACGTACCCGGGGAGTCCTTGCAGCTCCACTTCCTGGACAGCGCTGCGCAGCCAACAGTCTACCGCAGCTCTGCTGAGTGGTTCTTAACATGTCTACTTCTAGTAATTCACTAGGTATAATAATGTAGATGCGCCCCATTTACCTGTGCTACTTATTCAGGCCACTATATTACCGAGAGAGCTTTGAAGGGTCTGAGACTCCAGGTTGCGGGCTCAGGATTTCATTTCAGGGTCCACACTTCCACATGCGATCTCAGTCAAAACACAAGGATTCCTGAGCGTCCCATGCCCCGATCCGTACATGGTAGCATATCATCATTCTCGTCAGCACCATCACGCTCAGATTAGCTATCAGCATCATCATGAGCTGAACTTTGTGCATCTGTACCATGAGTACCACCATCATTATGATGATCATCATCTCCTCTTCTCATCCTCATCATTGTAGTCATCATCGTCATAGTTAACCCTAAACCAGTTTTGTCATGACCATCATCGTCACCGCCATCACCAGCATCATCATCAGCAGCAACATCGTCGTCATCATCCTTACCATCACTAGCATCATCAACATCAAAATCAACATCATCATCATCATCATCACCATGACCATCGTGATTGTCATCATCACCATCGCCATCATGATTGTCATCATCACCATCGCCATCATGATTGTCATCACCACCACCATCATCATCACCATCACAATCATCAGCATCGGCAGCATCGTCCGCATCATCATGTTCAAACTCGGAGAGATCGGAATACGAAAACAGGTACAGAAGATAGACAACTCGCCACAGGCCGCTCGGAATGCCTGAGGGAAATCAGCCTTGGGTTTAGGATGCCAACCTGGGAGGGAGGGTATTAAACCCGAAAGCCTATCGTCTCATATCCCGCTGCGGCAACAGACGCTGAACCTGCAGAAAGACTTTGGACCCCACGTTCCGTGTATTAAATTACCCTGGAAGTTCAAAAAGCCTGTAGGCTAAGAGGCCGCTGGGGAAGTAGTGCGCCATGGGAGTTGTCTTCCGCACATTCCGCACCCGGGGGTATGGTCTTGTTGATGCCAGGAAGCCTGCGCGGATGGGTACAGAAATACTTAGTTGGCGCTACAAAGCTCTTTGTGGTTGGTCGTGAAGTCCGGGGCTTAGGGGGCAGTAGGGTGCAAGTCCCAGGGTTGAAGGTTCAAAAAACTGTAGTAGGCTGATGGTTCCCTGCTCAGGGCTTAAGCAAGCTCGAGATCATAAACCGAAGTGAAGCGGACAACCCTTAAACGGAACATCCTGACTTTGACGATCTTTTGTCGAAGGTATTGCCACTGCCACTGAAACGACGACGACTACTACTGCTGCTGCTGCTACTGCTACTACTACGACGAGGACGACGGCGACCACGGCAACGACGACAACCACCAGCGCCGCCACCACCACCACCGCCGCCACCACCACCACCACCACCACCGCCACCACCACCGCCGCCACAGCCAGCAGGAGCACCAGCACCAGCACCACTATCACCTGGACTGCGGCTACAACGGCTGCCATCACTACGACCGAACAGCAGCAATCCCCAAAGCCTGAGCCGGCCCTAGCAAATTCCGGAACCAAAATCCACACATGTCACGATCGGTCCGAGAGTCTCTGGTCGCAGGAAAAAGGGCAAGCGCGTCACAGTAAAGTCTATGGGCTCATCAGCAAGGATGTCCTCAATGAGCCAAGGGCGAAGAGGATTTCGAACGTAGGGCGCGGAGTTCAGTAGGGCTCAGTCTAATTAATGTAACTTGGTTTTCGCCCCATCCACAGAGATGCAGGAACGCAGAGCTCTCAGTTCCGCATTGCTTTGACTGTTTTTCCATCGTGTAGCCACATGGCAGCATGCAAACCGCAGAAGAAGTGCTTGAAGAGAGCAGAAGCACTACAGGCCTGGCTCTATGTAGGTTGCCTATAATCTCCATTGTAGTTCCTTTTTTGTTTAACCAATTCTATACTACGGATCCTCAAAGGAAGCAGCAAAAAGGAACTACAATGGAGACTATAGGTGATTTTCATCATGCAAGCAAGCTGCCATCGCTCGCTGCAGCCAGCGATGTTGGATCCACCCATGGGGTCCTGATGCAGGTTTCGACATGAGTGGAACAGCTCCAAGCCTTGGCTTTGTAATTTGTCGTAATGTTAGTTACTACGGCTGGAACACTCTCGTCGTGGTTTTTCAGGACGTGGCTCTGCACTTTCCACAGACCCGAAACCCAAAAACATCACTGAGCAAGGAAACTGCACCTGTAAGCCTGTAAGCCCGCAGCCTCTGTCTGTGTACTGCCGAGCCACAGGCAAAATCTGACAGCACGCAGATGTTTGCCTGGTGCTTGAAGTGTTTAGGTCCGCGTTCAGGTACTATTCCGGTCCCGAATGGGCTCGAGTGCCGCGACGAAAGGTGGAACATGGTTCAAGGACGAAAACCTTTATGAACTGTTTGCTGCATGAGCGGATAATGAACACCAAGAATCAAATTTAGTGATCTGGGCCTAAGCACAACGTGGCAGGTGCCCATTTGTGCTCCTGCTACAGCCAAGCTGTAGGGCTCGGGCATCACCACTTAATGCATTCGGCCTTCATAATTCGAATAGGGTTTTGGAGTATAGTATACTATAAGTAGAACAAGGAACCCCCAAAATAGTGCAGGAAATTATTCAGGCCCCTATAGTAACCCTGATCGAGCTCGCGGCTCCGGCTGTGCCAGGACTCTGGCTTGTGGAAGCATTTTGATAGACGAGAGTCTCATTACCATTGCAATCACTATGGTTTCGTTGCAGCGACTACTACAATCTTCTGAAATATTCGGACAGAGCTGCATTCTACTTGCTAAACCCTGTGCAACACAATTAGAACCAGCGGCCGATAAAAATCCCCCAAAAAAGCAGCCTTCAAGGGCTGGGACAGCCATGCTCAGTTGTGAAGCTGAAGCTCGAATCCCCAGTGGCCCGGAGATTAAGTACAAAGGCCAATGCAGCCTGCGGTAGGGTTTTGAGATTAGGGTTCAGGGCTCAGAATACAAGTGCTCTACCACGAGTAGTAGTAATGAGCATGAAACTGTCACGTGGCATACCCTGAATACTGAAACACCAGAATCCATCACAGACCCCCCCCCCCTCCCCCACACGAAAGCATCACACCCCAAGCCCATGCCACACCCTTGCCAAAAAAACAGCCGGCGACGGGCAGTTGTAGCTCCGACGCCTACGACCCCGAAGGCTAAAACTCTGAATTCTCACTGCTAAACACCATGCTAAGACTCTATCTCTAATCCCTAAGCTTTGATTGCTGTTAATCTTGAACCCTCGGATAGTCCCCCGAGTTTCTAAGTGCTCACCCCTGAACCCCAACCTTGAAACCCTAGACCCTAACTAAACCCGAAGGCCCTAAACCCTTAGCCTGTGAGGACAGGGGGCTGTCACTCGCTTTCGGCACTTCTTTTTGTGCTCTCTCCAGTGGCTCTTCTGGCACCTGCGATGCTTGTAGGTTCAAGGCGGCAGGCCGATGGCTTTGAGGGTCTAGGGCCTAGGGCTCAGTGTTTCGGGTGTTTTGCCGGAAATGGTCGTTGTTGGCGGTGAAGGCGGTGAAGCTTGCCGACTTCGTTCTAGCGTGGATTGAAAGGAGGGCCACGATTCAGGCCACCTCCTCGCGATCTTGCCAAGGCCTCTTACACTCTCGCAAAGTTTTTCCCCTAAACCCCCCCGAAACCACACAGGACCCCAGCCAGAAAGCCTCACAAGCCCTTGAATGAAGCCAAAAGTCCTCTACCCATAGGGCCCTAAGTAGTTCTTCTCTGTGGTTTATATATTTAGAATCCTATAAGGTAACCCCAAAAAGGAACTACTTAGGGGCCTATGGGTAAACCCTAAACCCGAAACTCCAAACCGCGGTAAGCATTAAGTCTGTGATATGCTTGCAGTTTGGGAACTCGTAGCTACAGTATTTCGCAGCTTTGCAGGTGCCACACCTTGGCTGCACAGAGCAGTAAAGGGTGGACTCGCAGGGTTGGAAATACCGCTAGCCCCATTTACAATGATGCATTCGTCTCTCTCTCTCTCTCTCTCTCTCTATATATATATATAGAGGGAGACAGACAGACAACAGACAGGTGTGTATGTATGTATATATATATATGTATATATATATATATATATTTATTTATTTATTTATTTGTTGATGTATGTATACACAATATATATATATACATACATATACATATATATATATATGCATGTGTGTATATATATATGTATATATATATGTGGTTCAATAATAATAATAAGAAAAACTAAAAAGAATAATGATGATGATAAAGACGAAGAATACGAAGAAGAACAAGAAGAGGAATAATATGTATATATATATGTGTGTATATATATATATATGTATATCCTTTATCCTGCAAGTAGGACATGGTCGGACAGGGCCTTTGGGAGTTTGCCACAACGCTCCGAACCCTCAGCCATTTCTTACAGAGGGTTTGGGGGTCTTGGGGTTTAGAATTTCGGGTTAGGGGTTTGGGTTTTAGGCGTTTAGGGGTTTAGAATTTCGGGTCAGGGGTTTAGGGTTTAGGGTTTAAGGGATTAGGGATTTAGGGGTTTAGAAATTTGGGTTAGGGCTTTAGGGTTTAGGGGTTTGGGAGTTTAGGGGTTTAGAGGTTTAGGGTTTAGGGGTTTAGGGGTTTAGGGTTTGGGGGTTCAGGGCTTAGGGGTTAAGGGGTTTAGGGGTTTAGAATTTCGGGTTAGGGGTTTGGGGTTCAGGGATTCGGGGTTTAGGTGTTTAAGGGTTTAAGGGTTTAGAGGTTTAGGGGTTTGGGGGATTAGGGGTTTAGGGTTTAGGGGTTTCGGGGTTTAGGGGTTTAAGGGCTTTAGGGTTTAGGGGTTTAGGGTTTAGGGTCTGGGGGCTTGGGGTTTAGGGGTTTAGGGGTGTAGAGGATTTTCTGCAGAACCCAATAGCTCATGATCAGCTCCTTCATTTCTAAGCCGATGGCTGTTGCTAGCCGAGCTGGTCAGTGACCATAAGAAAGGCGCATACACTACAAAATCTAAGGGACTGGGCCCAGAACGACGAAAAGGCTGGCCTACTTCCTCGCAGATGCCTGCCTGTTTGCCTGCTTGCATGCCAGCATGCCTGCGTACTTGCTTGCTTTACTTGCCTACTCAATTAATGCCGACCCGTATGTGAGACAGCAACCCATGCGCTTGGAGGTAAAGGCAGTTGACGCTCACGTAAGATCATACCACATGAAGGCTGTTCTGAAGTATGGTGAGATACCCGTACTTGCAAGATTCGTAGCTATTACCGCAACAAGTACCCGGAGTCAGCGCAACTTTCCGACTTCGCTATTTCTGCATTACCCGACTGAAGGTCCGACCTTATGCCTTCGTCAGCCAAAGGCACTGGAACGCCTGCGCCTGGTTACCTTCCAATCCACATCCGGCGCAGCCTGTGCACACCGGAAAGGATGTCAAGCATAGAGCTCGTGGGATCTGTTATAGAGTTGGACCTACACCAGGATTGCTCGGTTTAGGACCGAGGGCTATGGATTCTTAACCCCCAAAGCACCAAGCCCACCGCTGATGGGCAAAGCCATGCACTAATCTCTTAACATAGGAATCTACGACCTACCCATAAGATTCTTGGTAGTTACTTTTTGGGATTACCTTATAGCATTCTAAATAAAAACCAAAAAAAGCAACTAGTTAGGAACCTAAGAACTATATCATCATTCCGATGCTTCAGGGTACCGCTGACAGCATGGATCAGTCCCCTAGTTCAGGGTAATGCCGGCTCAGCGCGAGATAATATAGAGGCCTTAATAGTTAGAACAGGGCTTTGGGGCCCATTATACTATAATTATAATAAGGAACCCCCAAAGCCCTATTCTAATTATTAAGGCCCCTACATTATGTGTTAGGGATCAGACCTGTAGGCTCGGTTTGGAGATTCAAGCGCACTGCGACTTGATCGGGCCTTACTGATTCGAAATTTCTTTCCTAAACCCAAAACCCTAATGTAAGAAGCAGCTCTTTCAATCTTACTTACCGGTCTCCGGGTATAAGCTTTAAGGCTGCTTTGAATATCAGAGCCGACCTTAAGCTACCATAACCGACTGTTTTGTATAGGTTCTTCTTAAGAACCCTAAGACGGTTGATGATATAAATCCTGCATGACCCATAATAAGGAATATACCATATTCCCATAGTTTAGAGTCCTTGAGGTAATGCAGGATTTATATCATCAACAGTATGAAACAATCGGCCACACGCACACCCCCATGATCCATGCATACCAACCTTCTTGCCACTATCTTCTGGGCGTGAGCAACATGCAAAATTTTGGTTTGGGTGGGTTGAGATAGGCCTGAGCGTTGCGGATCGGTCTTGCAAGTTTCATTGCGGTTTCGGTGCTGCGGGGCTGACACGGAGTCACTGAAGCAGTTGCTGTGCACGGAAGGTTGCAGCGGGCGTTCAAGGCCTTCAACATTCAAAAACAATAACGGGGCGCCTAACCTCAATTGAAGGTCTGCTTCCGAGGCCCCTCGATGTGTCAAAGAAACCCGCCCTAAACCAGACTAAACCCGCAAACATGCTGAAACGCTCGATCTCCCCAAACCCTAAACCTTAGGAGCCTCGGCCATCCCCTGCGCTTCAGAGACGCTCAATCTCTTAACCCCCCCTGTGCTAGGGTTTAGGGTTTAGGGTTTAGGGTTGGGGGCTAAATCCTGAACCCTAAACCCGCAAACCCTGCAAACCCTTACTAAACGTTGGAGCCATACACTTTACACGCAAAACCCTAAGCCATTAACCCTAAACCGTAAACCCAACACCATCCTAAATCCTACCTGGACCCTAAAGAACCTTCCTTTCTAGGGCTCCTTGTTATGAATTCCTTATACAAGTCCTTAATAAAAAGGTACGTTATGTAAGGTCAAAGAAACCCTTTAGCCCTAAACCCTAAATCCTGAACCCTAAACCCTGAAGCCCTAAACCTTCAACCCTAAAGCCCTGAACCCTAAATCCTGAACCCTAAACCCTTAAGCCCTATAATGGCCCCCAAAAAAAAACTTAAAGATCCGCTCCCCTCACCTCGGCGCCGCAGCGGAGCTGCCGCGGCGAAGCTGCGGCGTCGCGCTTCCAGGAGCTCCTCGGGGTTTAGGGTTCCTTTAAAGGGATCTATAGGATCTATATAGGGTTTGGGGCTTTAGGGGTTAGGGGTTTAGGGTTTAGGGTTTAGGGGTTTAGGGTTTAGGGGTTCTTTAAGGGTTCCTTAGGGTTCCTTTAAAGGGATCTATAAGGGGTTCTTTTAGGGTTTAGGGTTTAGGGCTTTGGGGGCTAGAGTTAAGCGTTTAAGGGTTTAGGGTTTAGGGTTTAGGCCGCTTTCGAATCTCAGAGGTTCTACCTAGACCTAGGGTCTCCATTGTACGTAGTTCCTTTTTGGGGATGCCTTATACAATCATTTACAATATTTGGTTACAGTAAACCAAAAATGGAACTACAATGGAGACTATAGGTAATGTAAAGGGCCCTTGAATTAGAGTCGAGTGGGCTAATGGAGAGGAGAGGAAAGTAGGTTAGAGGAGAGACGAGTAAAATCGGGACCGCAGATATAGGGGTTTTGAAAATAGGGGACCCCAATATAGTACCCTAAAGAGTAGGATCCTTATTGTGACCCCAGAATTAGGTAACCCTTAATTTTCGGTACCTCCCATATACTGAGACTTAGGTCCCTAAACCCTAAATGCACACTAAACCCCCATACACCGTTTCGGTATGAAATACGCATGACTCAACTCGACACTAAGGTCCCTATAAAGCCTTGTAAACCCTAAACCCTATAAACCCTAAACCCTAAACCTTATAAACCCTAAAACCTTATAAACCCTAAACCTCCTAAACCCTAAAACCATAAACCCTAAACCCTAAACCTCATGAACCCTAAACCCTAAACCTTATCAACCCTAAACCCTAAACCTTACAAACCCTAAAACGCCCAAAGACCGGGTGTTAGAATGTAGTCCTGGAGGCTGCAGGCCTGGTGCAAGTTCAGGGGTTGGACTTAGCCTAGGGTTTACAAGGTTTAGGGTTTAGGGCTTAGGATCTTAGGGTTTAGGGTTTAGGGCTTAGGGCTTAGGGCTTAGGGTTTAGGGTTTTGGGTTTAGGGCTTTTAGGGTTTATAAGATTTAGGGCTTTTCAGGTTTAGGTAGGGTTTAGGGTTTATAGAGTTTATGGTTTCGGACTTAGGGTTTACAGGTGTTATAAGGGTTGTAAGGCTGAGGGTTTGCAGGGTTTATAGGGTTTATGGGGTTTATAAGGTTTATGGTTTAGGATTTGTAAGGTTTAGGGCTTTGGTTAGGGTTTGGGGCTTATAAGGTTTAGGGTTTAGGGTCTGCTTCGGGTACTGCAAGCGTTGGATACTTTTTGGATGCACTGGCTTTCTGTTGGGGTTGATGGTATGATTAACGGGTTCATGGCTTTGGGAGGGCTCACAAGGGGGCTTGAGGGGGGTTCGAAAGGTATAAGAAAAACTTCTAATGAAAGGGTCCTAAACCCTAAACCCTAAGCCCCAAACCCTAAGCCCTAAACCCTAAGCCCTAAACCTTATAGTAAACCCTGAATCCTTTACTAAACCCTAAACCCTAAACCCTAAGCCCCAAACCTAGATTGATTCATGGCGGGGTGGGCAAAAGCCACCCTCACAACTCGGATCCTCGACCCTGTCTGCACCCCGACTCGCACGGCCTTCCCGGCTGTGTTCTCTTGGTTCCTGAGTAGCCTGTTTATAATAAGGGTACCCTTTTTCCTACTATTCGGTTTTAGTAAGGGGGACCTTAAAATAAAAAGAGCAAAAGGGTACCACTCAGGGACCTAGTTTTAGTTCTTTTGCAGACCGCCGCCCTAACCAAACTTGGCGGCCCGGCTTTTGTAAGAAGGCCCCGACGCACCTCAACTTCCCCCCCCCCCCCCCCCC
>CAJNJA010044920.1:0-11142 GCA_905231915.1 Symbiodinium necroappetens | reverse complement strand
CCCTAAGCCCTAAACCCTAAACTCGCCCTAAACCCTAAGCCCGAAACCCTGAGCCCTAAACCCTAAGCCTAAACCCTAAACCCCAAACCCTATGCCCTAAAACCCGTAACGCTCCCCAAGCTGAAAACGCATGCTTTCCGGAGCCTCGAGCTGTTCAGGCGACGCCTGCGAATCATGCTCGACAAAAATAACGTACTGGTTAAAACGGCGATTGAAAAAAATATGAGGGTTTAGGGTTTAGGGTTCATAGGGTTTAGGGTTCATAGGGTTTAGGGTTTAGGGACTTCGAAAGTATTTGACAATCATCTAACGAGATAAGGACTCTAAGGGAATAGTCTTTAATGATTATACTCAGACCCTATAGTAACTATAGTATTTCTGGGCACAAGTAACCCTAAGTGTGTGCTCGGTATGCTCTTAGACTAGATTCGCATTATGAAGAACAGATTAAAATAAAGTCCTGACTCAACCCTAAACAGATTCAGGCTTCGACTGATTGGCTGGGCGCTGAATCTGAAATCCCGACAAAAGTCGGGGAACGCTCGACTCAGTGTACTCGCGCCCGAGGATTCCTGAGCTTCAGCTCTACTTAGAATCACCCTAAACCCTCAACCCTAAACCCTCAACCCTAAACCCGAACCCTAAACCCTAAACTGAACCCTAAACCCGAAGTTTCAGCAGGACTTTGCTGACCTCACTAGGGCAGAATCCCCCTTGCCACAGGCTCGCGGACTTCAGCTCCACTGCATCGAAGGAATTTGGGTTTAGGGTTTAGGATTTAGGGATTTTGGGTTTAGGGCCTAGGGTTAGGGTTTAGGGCTTAAGGTTTAGGGTTTGGGGTTTTAGGTTCAGGATTTAGGGTTTTGGGTTTTGGGCTTAGGGTTTAGGTCTGGGGGCCTCTAAATGTTGGATCGGATACACTTTTCCAGATGATCTTGGTGGCCTTGCCTACGCAACCTTAGGCCGTATAACAGCAAAGCACTGCTAACGCAGTGACAAGTGAGGCCACCTAAACCTTAAACCCTAAACCTTAAACCCTAAACCCCTAAGCCTTAAACCCCTAAACCCTAAACCCTAAGCCTTAAACCCTAAAGCCCTAAAGCCCTAAACCCTAACCCCTAAAGCCCTAAAGCCTAAACCCTAAACCTTTAAACCGTAAACCCTAAACCCCTAAACCCTAAACCCTAAGCCCTAAAGCCCTAAACCCTAAACCCTAAACCCTATAAACCCCTAAACCCTAAACCCCAGGCCTGCTCTTTCTGAGCTTTCAACTTTGCCAGGATCGACTCCGCCTCGCCAGCACGGCTGGTATCCTGCAGCACTTGGGGGGGTTTTTTGGGGCCTTAAAGTTTAGAATAGGGTTTAGGGTTTAGGGTTTTAGGGTTTTAGGGTTTAGGGCTTTAGGGCTGTAGGGCTTTAGGGTTTAGGATTTAGCGGGATTTTAGGGCCCTTAATATTTAGAATTGGGTTTTGGAGGCCATTATATATTATATTTTTAATAAGGACGCTCCCCCCCCCCCAAAAAAAAAATATATATATATATAGCATAGTTAATTATTTAGGCCCCTATCTTTTGGTATTGCAGGTGCCCTAGCAGCGTAACACTTAGCTGCCTGGGAACACTTCAGGCAACAGGGCTTGCAAACCAAGTCACGTCGTGATGCCACGGTCGGGCCTCTGCAGTACTAGTACCCATATAGGCTCCGTACTAGTTCCTTTTTGGGTTTACCTTATAGGATCCTAAATATACACCACAGTAAAGTAACCAAAATGGAGCCTATGAGTAGACAAAGCTCGAGCTCCTAAAAACGATCAAATGGCAGTCTGCAGAGAACGCACGACAGCGCGCCTTTTTGGATACGCTCTTTTTCGAATTTGTGGCGACCTGTGGGCTTTCCATCTGAGTGCCGATTGAGGGTTTAGGTTTTGGGTTTAGGGTTTAGGGTTTAGGGTTTAGGTTTAGGGTTTAGGGTTCAGGTTTAGGTTTAGGGTTTAGGGTTTAGGGTTTACGGTATAAATTCGGGTCATTCACGTCCGTGCAGCAAGGGTCGCGCAGTTTGGCTGAAGCGGAGACGGTCAGAAAGATTTCAACACACAAACCGATTTGTGCCAAACCTCGCGAAGCAGTTTGCTATTGCAAGCCACCTATAGTCTCCATTGTAGTTCCTTTTTTTGGTTTATCCAATTCTATGTTAAGGATCCTAAAAGGTAACCCCAAAAAGGAACAATGGAGACTACAGGCAGAACTATTTTGACCGAGAGAGTCGGGCCTCCGCAACAAAAAAAGTAACGCCCTTCCTTCAGTCTCCGACTCCAAATTCCGACTCATTCACAAGAACCCTTACAGCCCCCCACAACCCTAAACCTTCTTTGAAGCCTTGTAGGACCTCTTCGAATCTCTCCGCGCTCCTCCCGCTCTGGTGACGGTGGCACAGCCGCCACAGGCTTTGCCGGCGCTGCCGGAGGCTTCGGTGCAGGCGCGGGCGCGGGCTTGGGCCTTGCAACAACAGAAAAACTCGGCCTTAGACGGCGCGCTGCAGCTCGCCTCCTAGAACAGAGATGTGTAGCCATCATGCTGAACCTTCAAACGAACGGATGCAAACTGTGAGGGTGGGAGCTGGCTGTGCATATTTGTCGGGGGGGTTTAGGGTTTAGGGTTTTAGGGTTTACCCATAGGCTCCTTAGCAGTTCCTTGTTGAGATTACCTTATAGGATTCTAAATATAAACCATAAAACAGGAACTACTTTGGGGCCTATGGGTAGGGCTTAAGTTTAGAGTTCTGGAACGAAATGGCATAACCCTACACCCAAAGCCTGGGTCCCCAAACCGCAGCCTCAACCCGACGAACTCGTCGGGTCCTGAATCTTTAGAAGCGGGTTATCGGGAATACAAAACGGGTAGTTCTCTAAATTAGAGTCCCTTTTTAGGTCCCCAATATAGTACGGCACCCTTATCAAAAGGGACCCAAAAAGGGACTCTAATTTAGAGAACTACCCGAATGACAAGAAGCCCGGAAGGAATGAGACATAACAACCTCAACACTGAACTCCATGAAACTGACCAAACTCATAGTGAGGTTGGCAATCGCCGCACCCTGTTCTGGGTTTAGGGTTAACGGTTAAGAGGTTTTCGGATTTTCGGTCATGTTTCCTGATGCACGTACGGATGCTGTTGAAAAGTAACGTGCGCAACACAAACCCTGAATCCCCCGAACCTTGTAGCATCCAGGTGCCTTCAGGGGAACCCTGCGTGTTTGCTCTACATTAAAGTTCCCTTCAATGTACCTCTCCTGGAAATATGACCCAGTGTGGCAAGGACCTATGTCTTGGAAGAAAGCTGTGAGCCCTAGTAAGGATTATGGCGTCTTTATCAATATCGAAGCCTGTAGGCCTATAGGTCAAAATGATGATGGCCAGGGGGTGCGACATTCTCGAGTCCATGGATGTTCAGGAATATCTGCCGAACATCCTTATCACATCTTGAAGGCCTAAGCCTTAACAACCTGAACTCTAGCTTTAGCAGATTGACAGCTTGAGAGTGCTATTGCATTGAAGAAAGCAACAGCCGCAGGTCGTGAACTCAGACAGATAGGGAGATAGACAGAGAGAGACTCCACAATGCATGCACACGCACGTACACGTGCAACCTCACCGCACCCACCCAGCCACCCACCCGCCATCAAGCACATATGCATATAGCTTCATGAAACCTCCCGCACGACGCGACCCACGTCCATGGCATCGACAATTGCAAGACCGATTACAAACACCTATATATTCTAACTTTAAACCCAAAGTCACGTAAATTTCCCGGTAAAATCTTGAAAACCCTCAATCATCAACCGTAGCCCTGAACCCCAAGCTAAGTTCAAATATCTTCTAGGCGATCCACCTCGGCGCTGCCGCGGCGTCTTTGGGGACGGGATATGCCTTCACCTCTCATGGTGCAAGATTCCAGGGTCTTTTTGGATATGAAACTGGGAGCTGAGGTTCAGGGGCTGGAATCCCAAAACTACCCATAGGCTCCAAAGTAGTTCCTTTCGGGGGTTACCTTATAGGACCCTAAACATAAACCACAAAAAGGAACTACTTTGGAGCCTATGGGTAAACTCTATCCACTGCGACAGCTACGTCCTACTCCTACTCGGGCGCCAGCTCCAACTCCGACTCCTACCCCCACATGTACCACTACGACGACTATGACGACGACTACGACTGCGACTGCGGCTGCGGATATTACTACCACTACTACTACTACTACTACTACTACTGCTACTACTACTACTACTACTCCTGCTGCTGCTGCTGCTGCTGCTGCTACTACAACAACAACAACTACTGCTACTACTACTACTACTTCTTCTACTACTACTACTATTACTACTATTACTACTATTACTACTATTACTACTACTACTACTACTACTACTACTACTCCTCCTGCTGCTACTACTACTCCTCCTGCTGCTACTACTACTACTACTACTAGTACCACCACGACAACGACGAGTGATGGTGTTTTGGTGTGTTTCGCAAGCCTCGAACTTACCATCATTGGTAGGACTGTGATTTGCTGTTCTTTTGATTGCGGCTCAGGTTGGGGTTCTTGTAGTTTCTGCTGCGGGTGCCATGTCGACAGTAGTTGCCATGGCGACACGACTGTGCTTGTGGCGAGTACTGTTGGTATCCATCTATCTATCTATCTATGTGTATATATATATATAATATGTGCTATCAGTTGCTGTCACTGCATGGGTCTGTCGATAGGAGACGAAAAGTGCTGCTAGCAATGCGTTCGAAACAAATCGCTGGTACGAGCAATTCCGTGCATGACATATTGCCGCCGCTCTGCCCTTGCGGCGTGCTGGACACGCCTAAAACCCTGAGCACCGGAAGCGTAGACTAAGATGGTTTATGTGTAGAAGTAACGTAGGGGCCTTAATAATTACAATAGAGTTTTGGCATATAACTATAAGCCTAATATCAGGAACCCCCAAAATAAACAAACATAGGTAATTATTAAGGCCCCTATATTTAAGATGCTCAAGCCCCCAGCCCCCGGGGTTGAAGCATGGGAACCCCAAGGGGCAAATCAAAACCAAGCCGAGCCCCCGCAAGCAAAGCTACGCACAAAATGTTGCACCTGCAGAACGTCTGGGTTGAGGGTTTAGGGTTGGGGTTTATGGTTTAGGGTTTATAGGGTAAGTCTTGTCTAGCTGAAACCTCTGTCTCATAGACACCCCTGTCTCACCGAAACCCCTGTCTCAACCACAGGATTGGCTTCTAAATGTGTATGGAGCCTGCTGAGGACTCTCAAGAAAAAAGGGAACTTGACTTGAAGGGGCGAAACCCACACCCCCCACACACACACGCACACACACACACACAGACAGAGACGCACACACATTCATAGGTTGTATACACACGTACATACATGTGTATTTACATTATGCATATTGTAGATATTCACGCCTATACTTATACTTATATCGATGGATCGATGGGTACATTTGCATGATTTTTGTATGTATAGCTATATCTATACTTACACGTCTGTTTTGGTGTTTATGTACATATGTATATATATATATATTATATACACACATAATATACATATATATATATATAGGTATATATATATATATATAGGTGTATATATATATATAGAGAGAGAGAGAGAGAAAAAGCTAGAATAATGTGCGTGTGCCCACATATACAGAATAGGTATGTCGTACAGGGCAGCACTATACGTGGTCCAATGAGCTTTCCACGACTGGCCAAATACCTCGACATTGGGGCTTGGGTTAACGGCAGTCATTGGTCAGCATGAGAAAACAAATTGACGTTGGCATTGGTGCCAGCAGGGCTTGCTTGTACTTGCCGACAAAAACAAACAACCCCTTCACCGTTTCAGCCACCTCGTTCTTCTTCTGGACACCCAACTTGCCGAAGGCCGCGGAAAACACCTCATGCACAGTTCGTTGCACCCTGGTAGTTATAAGCTTCTGCCGCAAGATCTTAATAGACAGAAACATTTTCTATCACGAACTCGTACGAAGTGTGGATTCCAACCCACATCCATCCCTGCGACCCACGCCGATGCCCCACACCAAGACTCGCACTTAAACCAGAAGCTAGAGGCCGCTTTGTACGTATTTTCGGAGCAGGTGCTGAGGAGATAGAGCTCTTGTAGGGACGAGAAAGCTTAACAAAAAACCAGATTGGGACCCTAATCACGCTGTGTTGCCCGGCTCTTTGGAAGATATAAAACAGCTATGCAGTTGTCTTGCGAAAGTCGACAGTGGTCTAGGTACAAGTTGATTGAGTAGAAGTCTCCAGCACAGATGGAAGACCCCCCCCCAGACTTTCCTGCACCTGCCCTAAACCCTTATTAGCCTTAAAACCCTAAACTCTAAGATCCGAAGCTCTGAACCCGAAACCACAAATCCGAAGCACGAATGTACTACATTCACTCGCCTGCACCGGGATGCATGAACAAACCATAACAATGTCTGATGTACTGAAGATGCCATGACTGGGCCAATGACTGGGCTTTGTCCTGCCTCGAGTGAAAAGCCTGCGTCCCTCTATCCACCTGTCAATGCCTTCGTCGATCTTTCCGGTCTTACATGCACACATGAGCCCAACTCTGCAAGAGTGTATGTGTTTGAACATGTACAAGGACGTATCTACCGTGCACATATACGCTTGTATATGCGAAGACAAGCATGCTTTATGTGCAGAAATATATATATATATATACACATGTATGGATGTATATAACTCCAGTAAGCAGGTCATGGGGATGGCGATGATGAAGACGACGACTAAGCACTGAAACCTTTCAGGCTCTGCCTGCGGCTGACATGGGGGTTTCCGAAAACAGGGGACCCCCAAAAAGTAGCCTAAATAATAGGATCCCTATTATAAGGGCCTCAACAAAAGGGTACCCCTTGTTCTCGGAAACTCCCGTATTCTACATGGCACGGCCTCCTCCAAAGAGGCATCGCCGTCAGCAAATTCAGCGGGGTCCAGGATTTCCCCTGCCTGCATGAGAGGTTTAGGGTTTAGGGTTTAGGGTTTTAGGGTTTAGGGTTTAGGGTTTAGGGTATAGTTGCGGACATGAGCATGTGGAGGTTCAGGGTTTAATGTAGGGGCCTTGATAATTAGAATAGGGTGTTGGGGCCCATTAAGCTATAATAATGAGGAGCCCCATGATAGTATATAATGGTAATGATTTAAGCCCCTGCAGTAGCTTTCCAGGCGTCTCTATTGTCGTTGGTTTCCTTGGGGTGGGCCTTCCTAAGCTCTCAACTAAACCCCGAGATCTCTTCTGCTTGCATGATAATGGCACTATTGGTAATCATGCGAATAATAATGATAATGATAATAATACTAGTACTCACAATAAGAAGAAGAGAAGACTGTTATTAACAATGAGAACAATAGTACTAGTACTACGAGCAACAATGATGATGAGCATAGTAATGATCATTAACATGAGAATGATAGTAAGAACAACAGTAATCATCATGATCATTTATTGTTATCTACAAGTAGCAGTAATGGTAGTTGTTATATTAAACCAGATGTTTCACCAGTACTCATTAAATGTTTATAACCTATGAACATAACAGTAGAAACACCATGAACATGACGAGTACTAACCATGATTGTAATGGCCACTACTGGCAATCATAATCATGCAAACCATAATCATAGTAGTAAGTAACAAGAAGTACGCAAACAGTAGCAACAACGACAACAACAGCGACGACGATCATCATCACGATGCTGTGCGAAAGAGGACCATGAACAGAACATTCCCCAATCTAGGGAGCTCGGTGAGTCACGGCTGGTGCGTGGACGTGCCCGAGACCCGAACCCATAAACCTAAACATCAATAACAGTGCCCCCCAAAAACCTCGCAACCTCATACTTTACCCATACGCGCCTAAGTAGTTCCTTTTTGGGATTACCGTATAGGAAAGGAACTACGTAGGGGCCTATGGGTAAAGTTGAAGCCTGGCACCAGCTTACGGTCGAAAGCGCACAGAGCTACGGCGCACGTGCTTGCACCGGATTAAACGGGGCTTCCCTACCTATAGTCTCCATTGTAGTTCGTTTTTTGGGTTAACCAATTCTATGTTCAGGATCCTAAAAGGTAACCCCAAAAAGGAACTACACTATAGGTACGAACAATATTAGAGAAGCAGAGCATGGTCCAGTTGAGGCTGCCGCCCGAACGAAAAGACGCCTAGAACATGATGCAAGATACTAACTATAGTGTATTATAGTATATTATACTTTATTATAGCCTGTTATGGTTTATTATAACTTGTTACAGTTTAACGATCATACTGTATCATTCACGAGAGAATAGTGAGGAGTCATAGCTGGACCTGCGCTGTGAGTCCCAAAGGCCACTTCAAGCCGTGTCATCAAGACGGTGAACAGCTGGCAGCAATGGTCATACAATGTGCTTATCCAGAGAACGCTGGCACGGGAAATGTCAGCAACGCACATCAATGCCGAGGCATCCTGTGAGCAGGTTGGTCAGGTCAGTCTTGCCAACTAAGTACCACCGGCAAACTTGGTAGAACGGTCAGAGTGTTCGAGACACTCGTCTCAAGCTTCATCAGAAGACATGCATGCTCCAACGTTTCGCAAGCCACAGTTCTGATCATCATCGTCGTCACAACAACTGCCGTAACACTGCGATAAGTCACAACAATCAACACTATCACCAATGGCGCTGCCCAAGCTGCAGGGCTATCTGACAAGGTTTATGGTCGGGGTTTAGGTTTTAGGCAGCAGGCAGTTAACACTAGAACTGGGGGTTGAGGGTGCTGACAATCATGGCCGTCAAGCCAGACTTGGTTGCTTTTCCAGCTCTTTGGTGTTCAAGCGCTTGTTTTTGTGCGGGTTGAGGGTTCGAGACACCTGAACCGGCAGGTCTAAATGCCCCAAAGCAACACAAAACAGTCATCCTGAACATGTTAAGACTCAAACACTGCCAGGACCCTCCAAGCACCCTTTCATAGAGCCAGCATGAACTTCTGGACAGTCTGCGTTAAACTGCTAAACCTACAACTATATAA
Organism: Symbiodinium necroappetens; assembly: GCA_905231915.1. NCBI lineage: Eukaryota > Dinophyceae > Suessiales > Symbiodiniaceae > Symbiodinium > Symbiodinium necroappetens. Next base: position 2,041 of record CAJNJA010044920.1, on the reverse strand, counting down.
CACCCCCGAAATCCCAAAACCCTAAAACCCTAAACCCTAAACACTGAACACACCCCGCTCCCAGCTCGATCAAAAGGATGACTGATGCCTTGCTCCAATCATCTGTAGGAGCCATGGCTTGGGGTTCAGGGTTCAGGGCAAAATTACCAGGTCAAAGCATGTAGTCTAGAGTGGCATGTAGGAGGTTCAGCGTTTAGGGCTTCTTTTATGGCTTATAGGGCCTAGACTTCGCGATTTCAGGACTTCACATTGGAACTGCGGTGTCTAAGTTGAACAATTCTCGGGCTAGGTCTTGGGATGTTTGGGTAGCCGTGGATGTTCGGGGTTTAGAGTTTAGGGTCTGCGCGTCTCTGAATGAATGAGGCTTTCCTATTTTAGTGGATTTACGGTTCAGGGGTTTAGGGCTTGGGGGGTGCAAGCTCTTCGCAGGGAGCGGGCTGAAATTAGGTCGTCAAGATAAATGACTGACTACTGCCTGTTGACTATGTCTATGTCAAAGATCCCTCCACTTTTCCAGCTGCCATTTCGAAAAGAAACATCCTGTTCGAGCCAGGCAAGCTTTCCGTTCAAAGTACCTAGATCGCCATAATCCGAAAACACACTCGAATGAGAACCATCTCTAAGTTCTAAGCTCCTGAATCCTGAACTCCATATAAACCTGTTGGAAACCTGTTCTCCAAGCCCAATTGCAACAACGCCAGGACACGCACCCGATGACGTAGCCGGCACAGGCCGTGACATCGAGATGCTAGCACTGCAATTTAATTGTTTTTGTACCCAGCTGAGACTCAAACATGACGAATAATATGTAGACCTCCCCAACTAACCGAAGAATCTCAGGATGAACCTTCAAAAGGATGAACAATGATTCGCCCTTGACTTATCAAAACAGAATCTACAAATCTGATTAGTTGCTGGACAATTTGTTCGACTGCAGAACTGTGAGCTGTCAGCAACGGACAGCAATGGTATGGCTGATGAGAACCTTGCGCTAGCAGCAGTAACAAGCCCAACACTACCCAGAGACTTCATGCGGATGTTGAGAAGACGTTGCCCTAGGAGTCCAAGTACTTAGATTCTTAGATAGTAGGGCTTTAGGTGTCCAAGACCATTCAGCGGATAGTACTTGGGCCTACTATTGGCCCTTAGACCCTAAACCTAAACCCTAAACCCTAAACCGTGAGGTATTTGGACCAGTAAGGGTTGGCTCTGAGCCCAGACCGCCTCACGCACGCGGACACGCGCAAAGGCTGTGAGCAATGCAGCGATTTGACCTGGGCGAAATCACAGGGTTGAGGGTTGGCTTTATAGGGCATTGGCACAAGAAGCCGTGGTTTGGAAGCCACGGAAGTTCAGCTGAAACGATTCAAGACCTGCAAAAGGCCTTCAAATAAGAAGTATCATGCCTGACGTGTTCATGCCTGCCCTGTTCGCATTCCCCAAACCCTTAACCCAAGACCCTACTCCCTAAACTCTAAACCCTAGAGGATCTGAGACGCACCCCAAGACACGGGCCCGCCTTCTCTGGCCTCAGTTGAGGGTTTAGTGCTGTTGTAGTTCCTTTTTGAGGTGTATTTAGGATTCTATAAGGTAATTCATCAAAACAAGGAACTACAACGTGTACGCGCCTTGCGCGGCCACCGGCCGGCAAGCACATGAGGAAGCAACGAGAAGCCGTTCGCATCATACAGGTTGTTCGGGTCTGACAAAGCTAAAGTGTGTTTAAAATGTGGATTTTGAAAACTACTCTGGGGTCTGGCAACAGGAAAGAGGCGGAATCTGAGTGCTGGAAACTGTTCTTCCTGTGTAATTGCAATTGCTGAAACACGTGTTTTTGAAGAGTTTGCCAAACATGGTTGGCAAGTGACAGCAAAGACCTCCTTTATCTCATCTAGAGCAAACCGGAGGAAACGGCCCCATGCCAAACACGCGGGCAGCGAAACCCGTCCAAGCGCAGCAACAAAAGCGCCGGACAAGCAGCGCCAAGTACGCTCGCCCACTCTCGAAATCCATAGCCCCTGGCTCTGCTCTGATCCGGAAC
>CAJNJA010044919.1:0-56968 GCA_905231915.1 Symbiodinium necroappetens | reverse complement strand
GAAGTAGAAGTAGAAGTAGAAGTAGAAGTAGAAGTAGAAGTAGAAGTAGAAGTAGAAGTAGTCGTAGTCGTAGTCGTAGTCGCAGTAGCAGCAGCAGTAGCAGTAGCAGTAGTAGCAGTAGTAGCAGGAGTAGCAGCAGCAGCAGCAGCAGCAGCAGCAGCAGCAGGAAGCAGTAGCAGTAGTACTACTAGCTGGAACATTCTCAGTCCAGCAGCCCAGTAGATCACGAAGGGGAAGACGATGTTATCAAAGATGCTGCCGATCAAGTCCTTCCCAAGTCTCCCCGAGCCCGAAAGCATAACTCTTTCCTTATCTGACTCCAAGTTCGGGGAAGCGCAAGCTCAGTGCACTTCCAGCTGGCTCTGCGGTCCTCACCCACCTCGGTAACCAAAGGAAGCATGAAGCTGAAGATGACCACAATGACGCGGCAGTGCTGGTAGTAGGCCAGCGAGACGGGCCTTGCGATCAGGCCCGACCTAGGCGACGGAGCCACGCTGTAATAGGGATCAGCTTTTTCAGCACCATCCTTATTCCGTAGCTCCCTCCTGGCTTCTACCTGCTGCTAGTTTCCATAGCTGCAGCCGGCGGGCAAATGCGTCAGCTGGTCCAAAGCATCGGCAGAGATGCTCGCAATGAGGTTGAGAACACGCTCAGGGTAACCCCACTTCTGCGCCAAGGGTGTGTGGCAGGTCTCTACCAGCATACTGAGGATGACCTTGGGCAACGGTGGGACGATGTCGCTGCTCTGTGGCACGAAGCGGCAGTCCTCCTCCTCGTTGTTACCAGCCTGGAACTGAGCTGACACACCGTTTGTCTTTTTTTCCCTGCAGCTGTTCGGCGGAAGCCGGCGCTGGGACCGACCCGAAAAGAGAGAACAGACAGACACAGACAGAGAGAGAGAGAGAGAGAGAGAGAGTAGCCCAAGATCGCTTCCCCAACCAGAACGGCAAACAGCAGCTGTCTGCAGCTTCTGTTTCATGTCTTCAGCCTTGTGCATCTTTGCTCCGAGGACACAAAGGCCTCCTGACTTCTTGTGCTTCGAACCCAAGACTGCCAGTGCCACGGCGTTCAGTTCAAGGCCGCTGCCCTTTTCTATGGAGCCACGGCTTCCGGACGGTGTACACGGTAATTGAAACCATGCGAGGACGAAGCCCATATTGAGGGGGTTGACAAACTTACTGAAACACTGGAAAATCCCGGACACCTTGTCCCTGAGAAATGCCTTTTGCGTCCCCATCAACAGACACGCATGCCCTGACTCGTGTCCGAACTCACAACCTGCACCTCCGAGCCCTTTGAGTGCGTTGCCATGCAACAACGGAAGCACTGGAACCTTCAAAGATGGTCTTTTTTTGAATCCTCTGCTGACCCCCAACGAGCCCCCAAGCCGGCAGGGATGAACGGCGCGCCGCGCCTTCCGCGGGCGCATGAGCAGGCCGGAACACTGCGCAGCAATGCGGAAGCGGCCCGTCTCAGCCCGGTACTCTGCCTTGTGAGCGATTGTGGGCACGGAAATCCATGGGAAAGTTTTTTTGGAACCCCGGAGCTCTACAGTATCAGCCGGGAGCCACACTCAGAGAACATGCGCGGATACGGCCAAGTCCACACTCATGGAACACCGCTCGAAATTCAAATCCTCGAACCCAAAAGTTAGCAACCCTGAAATCCCAATTCCCAAAACTTCAAGCGGCTCGCCCCTAAGCCGAAAGCTTCACCCCAGGCAACAGCTCTTCCTGCATCACCCTTTAACCTGGCCTCCGAACCAGCTCCGCCATCCGTCTCACGGGAGATGCCCATGTACCTGGGCTCTAAAGAACTTTACTCATAACTTACGTCCTATATCATTATCATCACGAGGTTGAAAGTTCTTGTTGCTTCCGTTTATACTAATTGGCACCAGTGGTGCTGTCTGCTCTTACTAGTTACTAGTAGGCTTGGCATTACTACTGCTTTGCAAGCTGCCATTATCACCTTTACAGTACACTTTACAGTGTTCTTTTTATTGGCATTAGAATGCTGAGTACTCCTAAAATTTCTACAGCTCCTAGAGTATTGATTATTTGTGTTGCTCGAACTGTAAGCCTATGTTATTGACTATTGAACTTAGTACTTCATTAACCTCCTTCAACAGAGCCAGATGCTGGTCCACCAGCTCCATCTCCTTTTGGGTTGGCATGGGGGAAAAAATCAGTTCCTGTATACCCCTAAACTGTAAACCTCTAAACCGTTAAACCCGAAAAAAAAAACCCACCTATGAAACCCTAAACCCTCAAACTCGAAAGCGCCGGAAGTCCTCTTCGTAAAGAAGAGCCTGCAAACGGCTGTGCAGAAAAACGATCTGCACGAGATCCTCCTCTTCAAGGACGCCCTGGGCATCTGCCTTGACTGAGTATAGGCTTCTTTCGTCAGAGCCGGGGTTTGGCGTAACTTGAGAAGAGGACCACGAAAGCTAGGGCGAACAAACTCGACAGATTTGATGGAGCTCTTGCATTGTTGCGCTCTTGCTCGGCAGGGTTCCGGGTTCCATAGTGCTGATGCTCTTGTCTAAACCTGCCAAGTCCACACGCAGACACGAAAAAACAGATGCAAGTCCGGTGGTGCTTAAAATCCTAAGCACGTGCAGATAAGAGATGCACTTGCCACAGTGCTTGATAGAATCCTGCCGGGTCGACGCACTACACCTGCTTAAGCAGACATGACGAGCAGAAGTCAAGCAATCTCAATGAAGAAACTGCACAATCGCACTGGCAATTCCCGAGCAACGTCAATCAACAAACAGAACACCAGCCATGCCGCTATTCATGCAATTGCCATGCTGCTTATGCAGCAGCATGAGCTTGGGGGGGGACCCCCTCTCCCTCCACCGGAGTTTCAGGGTTGTCAAACCACCAAACAAGCACCTAAACACGAATTTGAACTGGGTCACTGCTGCTGAGGTGAATTGGTAAACGACAACTCCCGCAAGCTTCACAGAGCTAGCTCTCGTGAATTAGTTGACTTACCTGGGGGCATGGAGGGATATCAAGATGAATCGAATGCGTGGTCTAGGCTTGTCATGTTAGGGTTTTTGGGTGGAGTGAGTGGGGGTACGAGGTTTACTGGCTCTGGTACATTTTGGACAAAATGGCGGGGCCTTAGCGTGTACAACGGAATCGGGCCATTCAACATCCAAGTCCCAACACAACTCATCAAAGTGCAAACTTGGGCTGGTGTTGTCCGGGGTATGAAGGACCGCCGTGAAACCCAGAATCCCTGAATTCTCAAGTTGAACCGCAAACTCAAACTCAAAAGCTGTCCGGTCGACGAAGACATCCGCATAAGCTGTGATTTCCCAGTATGGATTTCGCTACCAGAGGGCACCTTTCCATTCTGAAACCAGGACGCCAACCGCGAACCCGAGGCAAGAGAAGCTTTGAACCCCGGAATGAGCCCTACTGGGTTCAACAGGAGTTCAAGGGGCCGACAAGCTAGGACCTGCATGTGCGTGTAACTGACTCGGCTGTCCTGGACTTGGGCACTGCGGCTAGAAGCATTCCGGCCGTGGAGAATGTGATTCGAGCTCCCTAGCTTGCTGTGGCAGGCACCTGCCAGTGCATCAATTTCATACATAATCACAGATTTAGACATAAAGATAATATAAATATGTATGTATGTATGTATGTATGTGTATACATATATATATATACACATACATACATGTATATGTCTATATGTGCGCTTGCAGACAGGGTTTGTGAACGTGGGTATATCGATGTGTCAGTGAGAGAGATAGAACCACAGATGTGTTCTCTTGAAGATGCACGGAGATGTTTCACTAAGTTGCCAGTATGTAGTGTGATGGGTTGTGTTGTGTTTAAATTGTTCGTCGAAGCTGCAAGGGCCGTAAGGATGCGAAAGTAGAGCAGGCAACTGACGCCGAAGGCAATGGTTAGCCGCACGACGTGGATTCGCACCATACTTGCCAGCTCTCCATGCAACCTGAGTAGATGCGATGCTGGCGAGCTTGAGGGTCTGGATGCAAGATGTATAGATGGCATAGAGGATAGGGCCACCGCAGATGTCTTGAAATCCTAGATCCTGCCTGCAACCCCAAACCCGAAACGAGAGCATTCGAGGCGCTTCATGATCCGGATCTCCTCCTCCGAATGCACCCGATGGGGGTTCAGGACCAGATCATGCCTCGATTCGGCAGAGCAGTCCAGGATTCATTTGCTGTGATGTCTGTAAAAACCCAAGGGTGCCCGATTCTGGGTGGGCTCATGGCGTAAGTCGAGGCGGTTCTGATGGTCTCAAATTCTTACGTGGGCCAAGCTTAGCTGCAGCCAGAGGTACAAGAGGTCTTCCTTGGCACCCTGCATGAAGCTGCAGACTGAATGGATCAAGAAATCCAGCTCGCCGAACATCTCGTCCGTCCTCTCGGTGGCCTCGTTGTTCCGGGCCATGGACTGGTTCATGCGGAAGACCAGCAGGAACACCGTCAAGCTTCCCAGCATCGACAGGCCACTAGTGGAAGACTCGACCCGGAAGATCGGCCACTTGGACTGGGCCCAGAAGAGGGCGACTAAGAAAAGCAGGTAGAGCACGGAATTCAAGATCAAATGCCTGTTGATGCCACCCCACCAATACAGGAGCGTCTGGAACGCAGCCTTCGTGTAGCGAATCATGGCTTCTACGAATACAAGGCGCGTGGCAACGCCCCGGGATCAGAGTTGATTCGTCTGTGAGACTGGGACTGCGTGCGGATGCCGGGTCTTGCCTGGAAACATGAGTTGGCTGACATCTTTGCTGAAGGGCTGAAGACACAAGGTCTCTCACAATTGACACTGCTTGCATTGGGCCCGCAAAACAAGAGTGGCCCAGAAAAAGCAAGGACGACTTTCGAACCAAAAGTGTAGCGAGCAAAGCGGGTGAGCTTGCCGTCGACGCCGGATAGTGTGACGTAATGACAATGAGGACACCAATATATGGAGGAGAATGAAAACATAAAACACTGTGATAAGTTAGATACGTTGTATAGATATGGAGAGTGTGATGATGCCGGCGTCAAGGCTGAACATGCGGTCCCCAATCCCTGTTGTCACGTAGAACTGCTTTTCAGGCAATGTGGCTGAGCTGCCCTAATGGGGGCCTTAAAGGCTGTGTCAAGCTGCCAGAAAGAGCCTGCACTGGCTCCACAAGCCTTTCTGGGCGTAAGAGCGCCAGGAAAGGTTCCGGAAAAGACACCGAAACCTGCTTGTGCTTGTTGGTACAGTTTTGCCGGAGGCCGTCCTGCTGTCTTACCCACGTAGATCAGAGCTGCTTTCCTGGCAAGAATTACCCAAGTCCCTGGGTGGAGCTGTGTCGGCCCCCTCTGCCAGTCTGGCCCAGGGGGCTGTAGGGCTGGGGCCGCGGCTTGTCGCAGGGATCGGGGCCCTGAATGAAGCCTCGCAGCCGAAGCTCCAGGCAGGGGTGTTGTGATTGAATTCATGCTCTGCGTTCCAGAATGTACATATAAGACATGCAGAACTGCCACCTTGAGTACTAGTGAGTAGTCGTTGACCTTCTTTCGTTCACCTTTCATTCCGGGAGGCCCCAATCACTCAGCCCGACGATGACGTCGATGTCCCTCTTCCAGGCCCCATCCAGGAAGGACCGGTGACTGTAGTTCCTCAGCTTTGAAGGATCCTATCGGTGTTGTGTCCCCACCCCTAACAAGACAGATGCAACGAAGAGCGCTTTTTGCAAAAAGTGGTGGAGATGAGGATTTGCTAGAAGACATGAGAGGTACAATGATTATAGCGGCGTCTTGTAGGGATCCGTTTCCGAACGCGCAGCACTTTTTATGTGGAGCTGTGGTCTGGGGTTTCAGGAGTTGACGAGACAACACACATCGCGCAGCCTTCGGAAGAGCTCGAAGAGGCGTTTGTGCGTGCTGGAATGCGGCTGAAAGAGTGGGGACTCCACACGATGCCAGTGCAGCTAGGGCTGAGGCGCGAAGCGCGAAGCGACGAGTAGCGGGAAGTTTTGAATGCAGTCGGGGCTCCGAGCTGTCCTAGGTCCTAGCTGTTTTTGGGGACTTGCCTTTGGACGATTTTTTGTTGGGGGGGCATGCGGATGCGAGCACTGGGCACTGGGCGACTTGGCCAAGGAGCAAGTCGTTGCCGTACATCCGGAGCCTCAAGATGACAGCAGAGCTTTTTCTACTAGCAGCAGCCTTCAGCAGCACTATGAGGATTGATAAAGGCTTCGGAGCTGTTCAAAAGCGGAGACCACTTAGACTATGTGATTCTGGCGGCACAGAAGCGTTTCCGAAGCCCTATCGAATTCGAGCACATCCTTGCGACCTGCCAGGAAGCGTGTTCACGCCCATGGACGCCAGGACGTCCAAATCTCCACGCCCCCAGCTGTCCCACATCGCTCCAGTGATGTCCTGAGTTCACTACGTTCCAATATGTTCCAACCTTCCATGGCCTGAAAGCTTCTGACAATAGACCTGGGGCTCGCGGCTCGAGGGCTCAACGAGACATGCAATCTTCAGGCATCTTCGATACCCAAGACCCAACGCCCCAAATCAACCCGACGCTACAGTGTTGAAAGTTGACCCGGCAAAGAGTCGCGGGAGACTCCGACACCGATACTCTGAGAGGCTGGCCGTCATGAAGTCGTCGTCCGTGAGCAAAACTTTAGTGGACTTCAGAGGCGACCTGAGCGGCTGAGCACCGAAGAATTAGAACGAGGCTTGAGGAGTACCGAATACAATCGCATGCACATTATTATCTGTATATATATATATGCACACTCATATAATAACTTCAAGTAACTACAAGGGGAACTGCTCCATCGGCAGAGAAGAGCTGCTTCGGCTTCGCTGTGCTCAGGAGTCGGCGCGCCGTAGGAGACGCCCTTCATGGCGTACTCGCGGGAGGATCGGTAGGTCGGCTCCGAGTAGACATCGTACCTACCGGAAAACTCTTTCGGAAGAGCCCCCTGGAGGGGCTCTGAGAGGGAATGGGTCGTCATTTTGATTTTGGGCTTATGTAGGGCTGAGGGCCCCATGGGCTTTTCTAGAGTTTATGATTTGCAGGTCGGTCGAGGCAGCTTCTTACAAGGGCGGATCATGTCTCTCAGTTATTCCACACCGAGAAGGGACTTCGGTGGCAAGGGATCTGACCATGTCTTGCCTGGAGATGCTTGAAAGTCTTGGCGGCTTTGCATCTTAATTGTTACTTTCAACGGAGCACGTCCCAAAGAAGCGTGCAAGCAGAAGCGCCAGCACCTAGAATGCAGTTCAGCATGGTGCTGCTGCAGTTCCTGAGGTTCACCGGTCAGAAGCTGCTCTGACAAAGAGCTACTGTTGACAAGCTGCACAGGAAACGGCCCTGCATCCGTTGATGCGACACGATCAACAACCAAGAGAGTCGGAGCAGCTACACCTTATGTTGAATTCGATAGGTTTCCTCCTAAAGGGAAGGCGAGGACAAACGAAAGAGAGAGAGAGAGAGAGAGAGAGAGAGAGAGAGAGGGAGGGCGAGACTCCGAAACAGACCAATGCGAGCCTGAGCATGCATGGCTGTGGACACAGCGTCGCATTCATGAGATGCCTTGGAGGGCAGCAGAAGCTGAAGTGTAGCAGCACACGAGACGTAAGCAAAGCTACAGCGTAGGAAGAGAGGGGGGCTCGCCGCACAGGATTGCTTTGGGTCCAGATCGGGACTATCGGGTCCGCGGTGCCGTGGATAGTCTCTAAAGCTGCAAAAAGGCAGGCAAGAGCCAAAAGCCGAGCACCAAGGAAGGCCTCGGCTACGGGGGCCTCCGGGGGCCTCGAAAAGCCGAGGCGCTGGTGGCCCTGGAACTCCTCGAAGCTGGAAGCTCCCGGTTGAAGCTCAGGCCACCACTCGGGATGCTCCTTTTTTTGAGGGGGGGGGGGGCTCTCTCTTTCAAGCAGCGCTTAGGGCTTTGGACTTTGGGTTTGGGGGGCTGTTAATCCAGGAGATACCCTCAAAGCAGGGTACTAGGATTACCAGGTCTGTGAGCACCGCTCTGGCCAACATCCCCAAGAGATGCGAGGCGTCCCATGATTCACCGCTCTTCTTTTGGGGCCCTAGGAGCTGACTTTGGATGCGAAACTCTGGGCCAGGGCCAGGGGCTACTTCCGCCATGACGGAAACTCGGCCAAGGTGCATAGATCCCGTCGTTCATGGCCTCGGATACACGGCTGAAGCCACAAGGGCAAAACGACCTACGGCATCGCCGAGTGCAATCCGAAAGCACTTAAGAGACAAGGACGTCCAGGAATCACTCAGGTGCCACGCTTTTGGGCACAATGACTTGTGATCAGACCTACGGAATACCTTCACCTTCAGGGCTTCGGGGGAGACCGTTTCCTTCAACCCTACAAGCGAGGGAGGCCACAGGGTTTGGCGTGGATCTGGCCAGACAAGACTTGGCACTCCCTGTGCAAAACCCCAAAGCAGAAAACTCGAGCAGACTTCATCCCGAAACACCTAGACTTTAAGAGGAGATCGGAGGATCTAGATTAGAGAGGCACCCAACAGCCAGCACGGCGACTCCACCTTCGAAGCGTTTCGACTCTCATACGAGGGCTGTAGAGTCCGAGCATGATTATACAGAACTAATATCTCCTCTTGAGATCTTTGGCCCAGGTCTTCCACTTATCAGAGTACCAGTACCAGGAACAGAAAGCGCCCAAGAACCGAAGACATCAAGCAGGGGTCCTGGCAACTTCTAGTCGGAAGGCTCCGAATCCCAAACCCCTCGACAGCGGGCAGGGTGCCCAGGTCACAGCAGTCCAGCACTCATCGCCACGCTGCGCAGTCTCGCACGTCATGGTCTTGTCCTTTGCTCCGAAAAGAAGGGGAACCCGAACCGAACACCCCAGCCCCTAGCACTCATCCTTCTCATCCTGTCTGTGACACCAACACCTGCTCGACTGCCCGACATAAGAAAACTTAACAAGCAGCGATCCAGGCTCAAGGCAAGGGACGATTTTGCCGCTGCCGCTGATCCAAGCCTCCTTCGTGGTTCGAACAATTCCGTCCACAGTGTTTGCCCAGTGGCCTTGCAGGGGGCAGCCGGGAACTTCCGAACTTTCTTTCCTGATATTCGGAATAGCCCTGACAATCGAAGACGGCACGCGCCACCAACAAATACATGTACGTATGTATGTATGTATGTATGTATGTATGTATATATATATGTATATATATATATACATAATATGCATATGCACAAGTATCCGAAACTGTAGGTGCATATATGGGAACATGCGTGTATTTATTTGTATACACAAGCGTTGCTATATGGCTCCATGATGTGTATGTTCGGCGTCACGGCTGGCGCGTCTCTGGCCTTCGCCTTCGGCCGTCGCCGTGGCCGGAGGCGCCTCCGGCTCCTTCGCGGCCTCCGCCTCTTTCGAAACCGCCTCCTTGGGCGCCTCAGTCGCCGTGGCGTTGGCAGCCGCGGGCCTGGGCGAAAGCACAGCAACGTTTCGCGCAGGTTCTGGTTCAAAGATTGAGTTAAACCACAGGTCCAGCTTCAGAGCCGCCCATACCCAGCAAAGCTCACAGCCCCCCCTCCAGCAAAGCAGCAGCCCGACAAACCCTGAATCCACAAGGTAACCGCCTTAGCCCCGAACTGTCAATCATCCAGTAGACAATCGGGAGATCCCAGCACACATTGACAAATCTCAGTCCGACTCGGTAGCTACGACGAGGGTCTTGTCTTCAAACCCTCAGATGCCCCACATATCCTCGAGTTCGAGGCCCCGGGAGTGCATAGCCTGAACTTGGCAAACATCGAAGGAAGTTTATCGCGTGAATCCCCTGTACACAAGCGAACAACAACTATAGAACAACTTTGTGCTTGTGAATATTATAAGTATACATAGTAAGTGTGTGTGTGTGTGTCTGCATGTGTGTGTATGTATATATATATATGTGTGTATATATATATACATACATGTGTATATATATATATGTGTGTATATATATATATATGAGCACCTTTACATGGACAGACAGACAGACAGACAGACAGACAGATATCACAATGTAACTGTATGTCGCAAGAGAAGGAGAGTTCAGGCCTGGCTTGTTGAGCTACGATACGGCCCATACGTTCCTTAAACGTCCTGACAAGGCCGGCACTCGGTCACGGTGGCCGTCGCTGGCTCTTCCGGGTCCTCGGTCAACGACAGACTCATCGTGAAAAGCTGTAGCAGGAGAAGGTGACTTGGGTGTAAGGTACCGAGTCCACTTGATCAGTAGGCAGATGCCTTGGTGAGTACTATGATTCTATCACGGAACCCGGAAATACATATAGAGACACAGAAGCTCACAGAAACCCATAGGCACATTGGCACACTCAGAGCTTCGGTGGGGTTTCGGCTTTGAGAGCTTCCAGAAAAGCCTGAAGAAACCCAGGCGTCGCAAAGCTTTCGGATCTGAAGATCTCTGGCCGTCTGAAGGGGTTACGACTGCTATCTTGCTCCGCTAGATGGGCGGAAAAAGTGCAGGATCCCCTTGCCACAAAATGCCCCCGGTGCCTTGTGAAGAACGCAGGTAGCTTTGAAATCCGCACCTGGGAGTGCCACAAGCTGCGACTTCGACTTCAGCGAATCCAGGCTCGAATCTGGCCCAAAGCCCCCAGCCAAGAAGTGCTTGGACATGCCAATTTCCTAGCACTCGCGCTGCGACAGCCTGAGCCTGAGACAGCAGTTGCCGAACTTCTCGCATTCCGGGGTGCACCTGGCCATAGTACCCCCTGCACATAGGCTTCATCGGAGGGTTTGCTCTCTGTCTTGGGCTTCAATGCATTGCAAATACAAGCAGCATGATGGCATGGAGGAGCAGAGCCTGAACCCCTCCGACCTTGCAACAAACACTGCAGAAAACACAAACAAAAGTAACCATATATAGACTCCTTAGACTCCTTGGACACTCAGCGGCTCAGATGCACTAACAGCCGAAAAGCTCAAGGTTCACGAACTAAAGGGCCGACTCGAGGCACCGAGAGTCGGTAAACCTAAACCCGAAACCCCGCCGAAAGACCCGTCTCTTGCGGCAGGGCGGCTGGCAGGGATGGTGGTGGATGTATTTGGTCCCACAGCCGAACTCTGCGCAGGTCGGCTTTGTCAGCACCTCCCCCGGTGCAGGTCTCCGCTGGCTATCTGCACTGCTGAAGGACCCTTGGCATTAGCATCATTAGATGTTCAGGAGGCTGGACTTTGGGCTTGAAATACTTGTCTGTGTGTCGGGCATCTCGGCGGAGTCATCAACATCTCAGGAGATATGGACTTGTCACATGCTGCATGACATGAGGCTCCCAGCAGTTCTTTGGCATGAGATGAAGCTTCCAGCATTGCTGTAGTTGCCCCTGACACACGGCATTCTGAACAACGAGGATACTCCGAACCCACCGACAACTCAAAGACTCAAAGAGCCTGCCGCTGCAACCTCAGGCGCCCGACTGCCCGCTCCGTACGTGACTCTGGGTCCTACATCCTTCGTTCTACTCATTCACTCTGCTTCCTCAGAATCTACATCGCGCTCTACAAGTACATCAACAACATCCCGCAAACTAAAGGGGCTGGTTGCCTTCGCTGAGCGTGCGAGGCATGTGGCCTTATAGTCGCTGCCTGAGTGGGGGAACTCGTCGGATACTGGTGCATCTACCCAATCATAGAGAGTAAAGTGTGGCAGTCCAATGTCAGGGATGTCAGGCTTGCGTTGAGATTTGCAGGCAGGCCACAGGGAGGACGTAACATTCGGATCACTGCTTTTTTTGCCCAAGTTTAAGGTCGCACTGTCATGTCGAGCTGATTTTGTGGGCGGTGGATGGGCGAGCCAGGATAAACATTGCACGATGTCATGCTGGCGTTCAATGCTTTTGCTGGTGTTGCTGCTTTCGTCGTCGAAGCTTGCAATTGGCGTTGGTTTAACTCTTACAGGCAGGGCATGACAGAGCTCTACAACATGCTTCCGCCTTCGTTCGTGGCATTGTCTTCTTGTTCCGTCGGTCTTCAACTGCTAGCGGCCGGGCAAAAACGCGCACCCAGAAGAAGCCCACACTGGCTCGGCAGGTTCCAGCTGCTAGCTTTTAGCCCGCAGCACCTGAAAAAGCCAAGATTCCCGAAACACGGGAGGGAAGAACTGCAGGCTGGCAGCCCGCAGCACTGGAAAGAGCCAAGACTCCCAAGCCCAAAAAGAGCCAAGATTCCCGAAAGAGGCGAGGAAGGATTTTATGGCGATGCTTCCGTTTCTGACGGGAGGGACTATCCCCGTTGTCCTTCTTAGCGATTCGCACGCGGTCTCGAATGGAAGAGTGGTTTCCATAGATCGCAATGAAAGAGATGGCGGCGATGGTGCCGCCGCTCCAGCTTCTGCTTCGGACTTCTTCTGGTCCTCTTCTCAGCCCTGCTGAGCCCTGCTCTATTACCGCCCCCCAAACTTCTCACAGCCCAGTGCACTGAGAAGCTCTGAGCAGCTGGCAGCAGTTGCCATAGCGGCTGCACTGCGAAGTGCACCTCGGCGTCACCCAAAAGGTGCCAGGAGCCATACGAAGCTCGTGGCTAACATTCATCCTTTCGCAGCCTTTGCTTCAAAAAGACGACATGTAGCCCACTTCTCCTCAGAAGCCAAGCCCTCTCCCGGAATCCTCATCCCTCGGAAGCCCTCCAGTCCAGGCAAAAGAGGCTGGCAGGGATGCTCCCGCACGAAGTGGCCACATCCAAAGCTGGCGCAAGTTGGAGCCTTCCACGAAAGGAGCAAGCAAGGTCTAAGACTGGGCAAGGCAGATAAGTTCAGCAGCGCAGCAGCTGGCATGGGGTTATTCATTGCATGTTCTGACCAGCCTCGCCCTATCGAGTGCTGCAGGTCACTCCCTTGTGAGGCCCTAACACGATGACACGTGACCGTCGACCACTTCGGCAAAGTGTGCAGAAAGTGAACGCCTCCATGTCCTGCACAGTGTCATCTTCGCTATCCTGCAGCAGAGTGGATTAACAGCAACAAAGGCTCAACTCAGGCTGGGAAACCTGCTGTACTGTACTGCTACGCCTGCTACGCACGAGCTCCAGTACATATGCATGTACAAGTGACAAGAATACATACATGCATACACGTATCCGTCCATAGAGAGAGGCAAGTACGTCCATGCGTACGTACATAAACACATACACACATACATACCCACGCATACACGTTCACGTTCCAGTCGCACATATTATAGTCGTACGTTGCAGTATTACACCACGCTGTATTGCATTGCGTTGCCTTGCCTGACCTTGCAAAGCCAAACACATTCCATCACATACATTCTCTTTCTCTCATCCGCGCACATCCTGCACATGTCCGTGCATAAAGTATATGCATACACAGGTATACATATAAAAAATTCAAAACATCTGCCGTATATATAGATATTTTAGATAGGTCTTCAACGCTCGAAGCAGCAGCGAAGGTCTTCGCTGCCAGTCCCAGGCCTGGTCGAGACCCAGCCGCCTCCCACGAAGCTGCCGGAGAGACACGTCACAGTCACCTGAAAAGGTAGGGATTATTGAAGTCTATAATAGGGACCCAATAGGGATGTTCTGTTTAGAGGCTTTAGAACAGAGTCGCCTGAAGCTTAGATTTCGGATGCTACTTTACGTGGGGCCCTTGAATGAGCCTTTTCTGCGGCTTATCGAAAACAAGGATTCCATCTGGGATTTTGGTATGGCGTACGGGTTCAGGGTTTATGGTTTTGCCTTCAGCACTGTTTGACTTGAGTACTTTTGGGACTGTGTTGACCTGCCGTAGGACTAGCGCGACACCAGCATGGCAGGGTGGTAAATCAAGCGTCTGTGCTACGTGGCCATGTCATGCAAAGCGGGAGACACGTCACGCAGGCTTCGGGACGACATGTCGCTGAGTGAATATTTTGTCTCCTACCCAGCAAGGTTTCAGTTGCAGTTTACTACCTTGCTCACGAAATTCCCAGATTAAGGGTTTCGGCGGTTTTAGATGCCAGCCACACAGCTGACTGTGCTTCGGGCGCTTTAGGCCTTTCAGCACTCAAACTCGGACATGCCTGGGCGAGGAGTTCAGGAGGCTCCAGGATTTCAGCGTTCCCAGGGCGTCGAATGTCAGTTTGAGTATCATGTGATTCTGATCTGATGCTGTCGTGTTTGAGGCCACGGCGGAATCGTATTGAATTCCGCATGACAGTCGTATCAAGTCGCATCAGAGCAGGGAAAGTTGAAGATACGACTTCCACACCATTTCCACTCGCCCAAGCACCTCCTGCACCCCCCGCTCGAACCCGAGCCCCAGGCCTTAAACCGTGCGTTACGAGACTCCACCATGACCAAATCGTCACGACTTGAAATCACACCCCTCACAAGTCACTGCGGAGACCCGTCGTCAGGCCCGCGCTACGATAGTGCAACGGCTAGTAGCATGCACAGTAAGCTGCAACTCTAAGTACGAAGCAGATCTTCAAGCCACGAGCCGCAGGGCCGTAATCTCCGCGCCTGACTCGCACGTCTCGGCGTCGAGAGCATCGTCCAATGCGGAGGGGATCTCGCCCTTATCTGGCAGCAGTAAGGAGGTCTCAGCTCAAAGCCCATAAGCAACACACTCTGACTCGTGACCCAAGGCCTGCAAAACGAGGCCCAGTGTGGGCTCAAAGATCAGGTGAAGCATTTTACAGCTTAGGGCCAGCAGCGTGCAGCAAGCTCCTCAGCCAATCTAGGGGATTTATGGGCACCGGGAGAAGCGATTCAAGTTTCAACAACGCCATCCGCGAATTACAGCAAGAATCACACAGCCCCTGCTCGTCCTGCGCTTCCCCATTCACCTTGCAAAGTACTCTTGCTGTCCGAAGGCAGAAACGGTCCAACTGGCCAGGAGGATCGTCCAGCGCCACGGCAGCATGCCTCCCAGTCAGAACTCTCAGAAGCGAGGATGCACTCTCCCAGGTGTCGAGGAGCAGCTCGAACACTTGTAAAACTGGAAGGCAGCTACAACATGCTAGAGCTGCTAGACTGTTGGACACGCAATGCTGCATTCAACTGCTCTAACTTTCGGGAATTTTAGGGCTGCAGGCTTCCGTGCGTCCTCTCGTTTTCCAACACTTCAACCAAGTTTCCGATCAGGGTGTAGATCTACATTTCCGGGTCTCGTAACAGCAGTCTGGACTTTCTTTCCCTCGATTGACATTGAGGCTTGCGGACTTCAAGGCTTTAGAGTCTTGTGTTGGCACAGCCTAGCTTATGTTTCGCAGATTCAGTCGCTCCTGCGGCCGAGCAGCTGAGCAACTCAAGAGCTTTTGGCAGGATGGAGGAAAGTGTCTTGAGCCAGGCAGTGCAGGTACGGCGACTTGTGTCAGTAGTGTTAGCTTGCATATCATATCTATGCGCTGTGTCTCGCTCATCACGGCATGCAAGCTATTGATCGTGGCCGCGACGATCTTACTACTTCTGAGTCTACTTCTGCAGTTTGCTGCTACTGCTGCTGTTGCTCCCAGGCGGATAATGACGATCGCTGCCACTACTGAACTACCTCCGACATACGGTGCGAGTCCTGCTTCCTTCGTCCCAATTGCTGCTTGTACTGGGCACTTGCCGCTGCAACTACCCAGGCGACCACTTCTTCTGTCGCTGCTGCCGCCACGGCCCCTAATCCTCTGTCTCTTGTGCTCTTGCTACCACGACGACGATTGCTACCACTAAGCTACTGCTTCTGCTGCTGTTGCTTCTGGTACCGCTACTACGGACGATCCCTCCGCTGGCAGCCGCTGGCACCAGCTCGAAACATCAGCCCTGAGAGTCCCAAGCAGGCCAGGCCAAATTTTTAGGTCAGGCCTATAGGGTCTTTCCTTTTTCAAGGCCCTAAAACCCTGAAACGATGGCAAGAACGCGCCCCTTACAGGGAGCTGCAACATCCCCCGCAAGCTGAACCCAGAGTCGACTTTGCACTAGGATACAAACCCTAAACCCTAAACTCTAAACCTTAAACCCTAAACTCTGAACCCTAAACCCTAAACCCTAATCCCTGAACCCTAAGACTGAGGCTCGGTCCCTCTGTGTGTGCATTGGGGCAGTCACGCTTCTTGCATTTTTTGCCGAAGCGACAAGGCCTCGGTGGAAGGGCGCCCTGGAGCTGTCTGTCGTGCCACAGACGGGCGCTGTAGGCGCTATACCGCTTACCTGTGAACACCTGGCCCAAAAACAAAAACCTCATTAATATTGTTATTCAGTTATCACTATTCTATTATTATTCAGTTGTTCTTCAATTAAATTACTAATTATGATTATGATTATGATTCTGCTTCTTATTATTATTTCTATTATCATTACTATGATTATTCAGTTATTGTTCATAAGGAGATCCGACCCCCTTGAAGAAGGGCGGGCCCGGGCCCCCGAGCTGCGTTGCTTTGAGCTGGAGGATGCGCTCCTCTTCACGCTGCCTCCAAAAGGGTTTAGGGGGGCGCTTTTTGCTTCAGGCTTATGGTTATGGTTATATAGGCCCCTGGGGAGGTCTGGTAGGCTCTATGCTGCGCTCTATGCTAGGCTTTCTTAGGCTCGATTGCCTTGGGCTTTGAAGCTTTCGCCCTGCTCTGGCCTTTACGAGTCCGGAAGCTCGCAGGTCACACAGCTCTGAAGTGCAACGAAGTCTTCCCCAAAGCCCTTGACAACCCACCACTCAGCAGCGCAAAGCCACCCCAAAGCAGTGGATAACATCCGATTCCCAAGGCTCATCAGCTCATCTAAAATGTGCGTGTAGCACCCCAACCGCAGGCAGGTCCCACTGAAGAGGAAAGGAAAACCATTGGCTGCCTCAACAACCTGCTACGAATACATGCGGTGTGAGAGCAGGGCGCGAGTACGGGTCACAGCCACAGACGCGGAAGAGCGCCTCCGTCTCTCTTCTACTATGTCCTGGCAGGCTCGGGCTCCGGCACTATTCGAGGTCTTAGCTCTGCTGGAGACAGGAATAGAAATTGCGGGGCCCGGGACGCTAAAAGCTTCCAAGTCCCCCGGCCAAAGCTGTCACCCTTTTCAAAGCAAAGCTGTCTGCACCCCAAGATGGCTTCATCCGGGCTGGAACGTCCAGACTTTCACACTGCTCGGTCGAAGGCATTCACACCCGCACTCGCTGTGGTGTCCAGAATCATGTTCCACCAGGCCGTACTACACCTCACCGTAGCATCATACTGCTCGCGACGGCACGGCGACCGCCAACCCAAAGCTTGCTAGCATAGGCGGAACCCCTGAAGCTGCAGAACTCAAAACCTCTCAAGACCTCGAAGCGTTTTTTCATTATAATCGAGAATCAGGCTCCAATTTATTTCGAGAATCTCCTCAGCAGGAGCCCAGTACATTCAGTAGAAACAGCATACGAGGCATAAACCTTAAATCTCCCTAAATCTCCCTGGGAGCTTTGATATCCCTCAACACAGGTGCAGCTCCATCCCCAGCCCCTGACCCGAGCCCTCCTCTGGGATCGCGCCGAAGCCTGGTGGAAGCCGAATCGGCGCCCCATCATCCGAACTGGGCCACCACGTTGCGTGTGAATGGGTGATCAGTAAAAAGATATGTATAAAAAGCTAGTCCTCCATTTTGTCAGTCGGGCTTTTTGTTCCCCCACCCGCCCAGCTGACATTGTCGCAACAGGCGTTGGGGGACATCGTAACCTGATATTGTTGGGAGTCCGGGCTTCGGATTTTGCCTGTCGCGATGCTTAAGGATGAAGGCTCCTCTTCACTAGAAGCAACAACAGCAGCAGCAACCGAAACGGCAACAGCCACAGCAACAATTACTGCCAATAAAGTACCAATATGTCTATGTTGAGTAATCAAAAACTTTCTTGGCATGTCATCACGAAAAAAGCCAAGGCACTCGGAGTCATCTTCGAGCTTTCCTGTCGGCCGGCGTTTTTCTTCACAAGAGGCAAAAAACTTTCAAAACTGCTTCTCCGGATCGTTTAGGGTTTGGGCTCTTGAAACATTTCGTGTCTTAGAATCAAGGGCTCAGGGCTTATAGGATTTAGGACGGGGAACCCACCACATCAGAAAGAGATCGGAGCCCTAAGCGCCAGAAGCATCCAGGAATTTCAGCCTTCGACACCTGATCCGAAGAGTCCGGTACCCTGTACAGCAGCTTAGGATTTGCAGAGGGTTTGGGCACAGCCGGGGCGCAACCAAATATGGTAGCTGTTTGACTGGACTCCTACGGTGTGAGACTAGAGGTTACAGAGCGGTCCTCAACGCCTTGTTCTGTGAGA
Source organism: Symbiodinium necroappetens (assembly GCA_905231915.1). NCBI lineage: Eukaryota > Dinophyceae > Suessiales > Symbiodiniaceae > Symbiodinium > Symbiodinium necroappetens. Next base: position 38,702 of record CAJNJA010044919.1, on the reverse strand, counting down.
ACAGGCTGTAACAGTGCATGAAAGCTCCCGACGGGAACAGCATGCAGTCTTACTATAGAAGCCGGAACAACGAAACTATATGGCTTTGGAGGCATTCGTAGTATATAAGCACCAAAGGAAACCGTAGCGGAAGAAACAATGCGCCCGACTCACCAGGGCTCCCGGCGCTTCACTCCTTTGAGAGTTGGGGGCTGGTCGCCGATCCCTTCCTCGCCAACTCCCAGGAAAGTTGGGTAAGGGCCCCTTATGGCGCCTGTCGGGTTTGTCGGGTTTTTTTTTCTTTTGCCGCCTTTAGTGTTGCCTTGCCTAGCTGGACCGGAGCCCGCATAATGAACAGTTTTGCTTAGGGTTTCGGGTTTTTCCCTCCCACATAGCAAGGACGAGCCCGCATGTTTCGGGTTTCGGGGTAAACGGTTTCGGTTGAGGGCCCTGTGCAGTCCGATCCTGTTTATGGTGTTGAAAAACTCGGATCCCGCTAGCCGCTAGCCACAGACACAGCCAGCCCCCGCAATATGAAAGAAATGGCTAGATCACAAAACCTGGTACTCGATACTCATATACATTTCTCACCCGGAAGATGATCACTAGGTACTTGCACGGCGACATCGACTCCAGACACCTGCAAACAAACGAGGAAGGCTGCTCCCTTTAAATGATCAGGGTCGAGAAGTCCCAGGGCCCGGCCCATGGCTCTGAAGGTGGGGGCGAAGCTCGTCACTTGCTTACAGACAGCTTCCTATTGCAGGATTTTTGGTGCTGGATCTGTGGCTGTCCTCCCAACCAAGGGAGCCGGAGTGCTAAGAAACCTCCAGATGGGAAGATTGGTGAGTGCGGACATGGCTTCTGGGAGACAAACCAGAAGAAGCAACATCTCAAACCAAAGCCTTATGCCGCTCCAATAAGTTATCTCCGAATCCCCTTTTTCAGGATTTCAGGATTTCGAGCTTCAGCCCGAAACCCGAGCCTGTTTCGCGAAGCGCGGCCGAGCACTTTGGGACCTCGCCAACAGTATTGTACGATCATGTGATCAGTCCACTAACTATACTTACTGTACTACACTATACTACACTATACTACACTATGCTACACTACACTACGCTACACTATACTCTACACTACGATAGTATACAGCTATAAAATACTATACTGTACTATGCTATGCTATACTATACTATACCATACTATAGTGTACTATACTCTACTATACTCTACTATGCTATACTATGCTATGCTATCCTATACTATCCTATACTATTCTTTGCTATACTATACTATACTACACTATACACTGCACACGATGTACTATATACTATGTACTATGTACTATATACAATATTTATATATATATATGTATGTATGTATGTATGTGTATATATATGTACATATAAATAAACCAGACGGACAATATCAGAAAACACGACGGGCCGTATCAGAAAACAGGGCGGTCGAAAATCAGAAAACAAGACAAACGAAAGGCAAAAAGAACCACTGCAACGGCCTGACGGGCTAACTCGCGTGAGAATTCCCATGTTGTTGGAGATCACACTTCTGTACAGAAGCGCCGCTCTGCATTGCTACGCTTGTGGCCAAAACCGATGGGTGAAAGGAACGCGTCATTCCTTCACCTTTCGGTTTGTGGCCAAAACCGAAGGGTGAAAGGAACGCAGCCCGCTTTCACCTCCCGGGTTGTGGCCAAAACCGAGGGGTGAAAAGACCGCGGCCTTCCTTCACCTTTCGGTTTAAACCGCGGGGTGAAGGGACCACCACCTCCTTGTTTGGCCCAAACCGAAGGGTGAAAGGAGTGCGGCCTTCCTTCACCTCTCGATTTGTGGCCAAAGCAGCTGGGTGAAAGGACCGCGGCCTTCCTTCACCTTTCTGTTTGTGGCTAAAATCAAAAGGGTGAAAGGACCGCGGCCTTGCTTCGCCTGCCGGTTTGTGGCCAAAACCGTGGGGGTGAAAGGACCGCGGCCTGCCTTCACCTCCCGGTTGTGGCCAAAACCGAGGGGTGAAAGGACCGCGGCCTTCCTTCACCTGGCGGTTTGTGGCCCAAACCGAGAACCGAGGCGTGAAAGGATCACCTCCCCATTTGTGGCCAAAACAAAACCGAGGGGTGAAAGGACCGCGGCCTGCCTTCACCTCCCGGTTTGTGACCAAAACCGAGGGGTGAAAGGACCGCGGCCTGCCCTCACCTCCTGAAAGAACCGCGGCCTGCCTTCACCAAAACTGAGGGCCTTCACCTCTCGGTTTGTGGCCAAAACCGAGAGGTGAAAGGACCGCGGCTTGCCAAAACCGACGGGTGAAAGCCTGCCTTCACCTCGGTTTGTGGCCAAAACCGAAGGGTGAAAGGACCGCGGCCTGCCTTCACCTCCCGGCTTGTGGCCAAAACCGAGGTGTGAAAGGACCGCGGTCGCGGCCTGCCTTCACCTCCCGGTTTGTGTGCCTTCACCTCCCCGTTTGTGCCTGTTTTCTGATTTTGAAGTTCTGATTCTGGGCTGGTTTCTGATATCGTCTTCGTTGTTTTCTGATTCCGGTTTTGTGACCCGTTCGCAAATCCCCCTCCGTGTTTTCCGTATTTGTTTTGTTGATTTCGCCCTTTGTTTTCCGATATCCTCTTCACCCTACTATATACTTTATACTATATACTATACAGTACTACCTAATGCAAGATAACTAACATAATGTAGCAGGGGGCTTCCGAGCAGTCCACGGTCAGGAGGGGGTGGATTTATCCGGCGATATGCAAAGCAATACATCATCGAGTACGGAACTTTTGGCATCTTGCTGGCCATGTGAATTTATGGTGGCATCGTGCGTGAAAACCTGCACATGTTGAAAACTGCGAAACGAAAGCGACAAAAGGTGTCTGAGCAGGGAACAGCTCAGTCTTCACCTGGCACGACGGAGGGACGTCAGGTGTGTCACAGCAATTCCTGACTTCTGGTTTGCAGCTTCCTGCTGGTAGGTCCACACTCATGCCGATGTAGAGTCTCAAGGACATCCCCATCACATGCCATGCCAGCCCCCTAGAACCTCAACAAGACACCCGTGGTGCGTACAGCTATCTCTGGTTGTTGTGCTGTTGAAGTTCGCGCCTGGACCGCTGGCCTAAAGCAATAGTATCTCTCACTTCGGTCAATTACACTCAGCGACTCCTTTTTTGAAAGAATTCCCAGAATTGTTTTCGTACCAAGCTCTCAGCATCATCAGCAGTAGCTGCCCACCATCATTCTTATCATGGTCGCAACTTCGACATTCTATTGCAAAACCCTTAATCCCTGAACCAAGGTTGCGGGGACAGCCGTGCCCATTTACGTAGGTGTACGGAACTTAGACAGATGCAAGCCATGTTCCCGGGATGGGGCTTCGAGGGTGGACATGCCGGCGCTGTTAGGCGGCTGGGTGGTGCCACGGCGATGCGAAACTGTGAGCCGATCGCTCTACACATCAAGTATCATCATGACTTCTATTTAGATTCATGCCCTACAACCCCAATAAATAAAGATTCAGATTAAGAACCCTAACAAACAAACCAGGGATTTTCTTAATCCGGTTCCTAGAGTATACCCCTCCTTCAGAACCCCTAAACTAAACCCCTTAAACCATTGAAGCCCTAAAGCCCCCCAGCATCTCTTTTTTGAAAGGCCCCTAAACCCTTGAAGCCCTCCAATCTCGGGGCCTTAATAATTAGAATAGGGTTTTGGGGGTTCCTTATCATGATTATAGTATAAGAGACCCCCAAACCCTATTCTAATTATTAAGGCCCCTAGATTAAATCCCCCGGAATCGCTCTTTTCTTGAAAGCTTGCCGGGGAAGCTCTGGCCATGGCCCTAAGAGCGGCGCTGCCGGGAGCCCCGGCCCCCGGGCCAAAGCAGCCCCTGAGGTCGGGTTGTTTTCAGGGGAGTTGTTGGTGATTTTTTGGGGGTTTCGGGTTTAGGATGTGTTTGTGTGTTTTTGTTGAACCCTCTTCTCCCTCAGCGATCCGCGTCCGGACTTCCTAGTACCAAGAGGAAGTGCGCAAAGAGCCAGGCACAGGGTTTAGGGCCAGGGCCTTTAGGGGGTTAGGGCCCACGGTCAGGGCACGTCATTGGCATAGGGTTTTTTTGTTGCTTTTTGGAGAAGGCGAAGGGGGGGAGGGGGCTTAGAGTTGAAGGTATTGAGGGTTGAAGCCTCTTAAGATTGAGAGCTTCGAAATAGGGTGTAGGACTCAGTCTCAGGAATGTGGCGGAAAGTCCGTGAATTATGGACCCTTCCTGAAGATCAGAATATGCGCTTTTGACGAATACGATCAGACCTCACGAATTGAACAGCGGAGACTCTAAGCATTTGGGCCGAGATTTCAGTGGAGGCGTTTTTCAAGGCGCCACATGAGTTCTCGTTTGGGCCTCCCTGGCTTTCGAAAAACATCCTAAACAGCTTACTACTGCACATTTGAGGAATACTATACATCTTGATCCAAGGGGCCTTGTGAGAGGAAAGCGGCGGAGGCTCTAAGGATTTGGGTCGGGATGTCAACTGGGCTAGTGGTGCAAGGAGGCTTTGGAACTTCAACGCACCGCACGAATCACATGAACCTTCTTGATGCTCGAAAAACGTCTTGAACTCCGTACTACTACCCTTTTTGCCAAGTAGAGTCACCTTACATGCTCGACCCGACGCTCCAGGCACTCAATTTTTCGAGAACCCTGGACTTCTTGGAACTTCTTGCCGTGACGAACTGTCACAAAGCCATGCTACAACAGTTCGGATCTAGCAGATCTTCGACTTGACACTGACGTATGACCCAGAACTGATATGATGCTGACGCTGATGACACATAGGACGCATGTCAACCCGACTCTCTCCCGTCCCCCGCCCGCCCTCCTCTGGCCTCTCTGGGGAGGCCAGGCCCCAAAACCCTTCTGCTGAGCCAGATCATATACTTCAAAGGGTTTCAGCACTCACAACAAAGGGTTTAGGGTTTAGGGTTTCAGCACTCAGTCCGAGTGTAGGGTTCAGGGGTTACATTTTAGGGACAAAGGGTGTTGGCTGCATGGGGAGGAACGGTGATAGGCTGGCCAATGGCTTGTGCGCAGTAAGCCGTGCTGACATCGCACGTGTAAGCGCTCTGTTGGGACTTTTTTGGAACTAGGGCGCTGTAGAAACACACAGCATCCGAGAAACACAGAGAATCCGAGAAACAGAGAGACAGCAGAGAATCCGAGAAACCTACAGAATCCGAGAAACAGAGAGACAGCAGAGAATCCGAGAAACCTACAGAATCCGAGAAACCGAGAGACAGCAGAGAATCCGAGAAACCCACAGAATCGAAACCGTGAGACAGCAGAGAATCAGAGAAACCCACAGAATCCGAGAAACCGAGAGACAGCAGAGAATCCGAGAAAAACACAGAATTCGAGAAACCGCGAGACAGCAGAGAACCCGAGAAACCCACAGAATCCGAGAAACCGAGAGACAGCAGAGAATCCGAGAAACCTACAGAATCCGAGAAACCTACAGACAGCAGAGAATCCGAGAAACCTACAGAATCCGAGAAACCGCGAGAAAGCAGAGAATCCGAGAAACCCACAGAATCCGAGAAACCGACAGACAGCAGAGAATCCGAGTGGCACTAGGACACTAGGAGGTAAACACCCATCTGATGTAAGAGCCCAAGACTTGATCTTAGAATCCTAAATCACAGCGAAGCAGCCGCATTTTTGCAAGTGTTCGCCATCTGCGCGGAGTGAGTGTGAGAGACGTCGAAGGAGGCCACACGATCTTCCTGAGACCGTCAGCACTTGAAAAGGGCCATGAAAAGTGGGCTCGGCTTCATGGCCTGAACCGAAGTGGATGTGGATGATACTTCAGGGGCACTTTGCGGCGGAGTCACGAACTTGACACCAGCTGCGCAGCATGCAGCACCGGCCACATGCTCGATTTTTGAACTCGCGAAGGCCTCTGCTAGGCAGGCACCGATCCCACAACTGCGCAACGAGATTGGGCAATGCCTTGTTGCAGCGCGCTTGATTTGAACGTCCATGTGAAAAACAAAGGCGCTTGCCCCAGAATTGGCTTGCTTTGCCATCCCCCCAGCCTGCGCCCGGATAGAGGTTGCGCGGCAATACTCGGGTTAAATCAGGTTCAAAAGATCTTGCGCCTTGCGCAAGAACAGGAAGAATGGGATGGATGTCACTCGCCATGCTGCGAAGAACAAGTTGAGCCAAAGGCTTCTTGACCTTCGGAGTTCACAACACCAGGCGGTGAGCTATCCTCGCGGAGTGGGCTACGAAAAAAAAAGATTTGCCGAGTGAGGGCACATTTCCAAAATCGAACCGAAACAGGCTCGCTTAGGCTTCGTTCCTAACCGTCTGGGACCACAGCGCAGTCATGTCGACAACCGCCCACTCTGGCCATCATCCTTTCTGATCTGTTTTGGTGGCTCCCATGTCGACAACGAATTTGCCATGTTAATCAGCAGCCAAACTTGCAGCACGTAATATTCGAGCTAGCCACTCGTTTTGCTCTGCCTGCACAGCTCGGCAGACGCCCCAGAATCTGGCTGGCAAAGTTTGCCAACCCCCCCCCCCCAGCCTCCGCCCGGTTGCGCAGCAACACTCATGCTCGCCAAACGCCATCGCCATGCGGAGACATCTAAGCAAACTCACGTTGTTTACACTGCCCCCGCTGTGCCTGGAAGCAGTGTCCTAGATACTTCTGAGGTTCTCAGGCGACTGAGCCTCGCCGAACTGAGAGGTGACACCGGCAGGCAAAAATCACCCCGAGAAAGGCGCCAGCAGAGCAAACTGTACAGAGGCACCCTATAAAACACTGCATGCGGCAAAGGGCAAGAACAGTATGACTCCCCCAAGCGGAGGCGGCATGGGAAGGAAGCCCCTCGAGGAAACTGAAACCGCCTTTCTTCATCTTCGCAACTGGCTTGCAGGGGCGACATGGAGGCCTCATCAATCGGTCAAAGCTGAGCTCAGAATCTGCGAGCTGATTCAGGTCCAAACAGTGATCTGCACGACGATCTTCAAGTCCGCTTGCGCCCACTTCCGAAGCTCCGAAACTGCTTGCCGAGCCAACTATTCGAGTGATGGCATCCGAAGTCCCGGCCTGCGCGTGCCAAAGCATGCTCCAGCCTAGGAGTGGCAGGGTCTCTACGCTTTCAAGTTGGGCTCTACACTCTAGGTGCCGAGTCTCACACTGCAGGACACGACATCGAAGCTCCTGACATCGAAACACTGCATCGTGCTTCAACACCTCCCCGTTACTGCGCCCCTTCCGCTCTTCGTCCTGTCAGAAAAATGCCCGGCAATAGCAACAGCTTGATCTTGCTCATTGTGCAATTGATTGTTTGGCTGCCTGCTTGCCTTGATTGTTGACTCGATGCATGCGCAAAAAGCACATGGCTTGAAGCGGCGAACACAAGCGCAGCAGCAACGTCTCCTCCAAAGCACGCCTGTCCGCGTCCTGATACGCATACCGTGTGCAGCTTCAGTATACCTGGTGGACACGCTTAAGTGGGCTTATAGGGTTAGACAAACGGATACATACAAGCCATACAAATTGGTCTCCAAGGAATGAAGCGGTCCTGGCGTCGCACCAGCACGCAGATCAAGTTCAGAAGATCTTGCACCAAGAATGGGATGGATGTCGCTCGCCGTGCTGCGAGGGCACGTTGTGCCAAAGGCCTCTAAACCTTCGTAGTTGAGAACACCTGGCGGCGAGTCATCCTCGCGGCGTGGGCTGCGAAAGAGATTTGCCACTCCGTGAGCGAAGGGCGAACCGAAATATGGGGTGACTCGATTCCGAGCCGTCCAGAATCCCCCGCCCAGTGTATCGACTCGGGATAGAGCGGCCTCCTGGACTTGACGATCTGTGCGGCGGCCTCGCATCATAAAACAGCTTGCCCGAGCCTGACGACGCAGCAGTAAGCCAGTTTGAGCACTTGGCCCAGGTTCGTATTGGATGCGACGTGTGGGCCCTGCCTTGGCTTAACCCTTCGCCATTCCGGGTCAAGTAAAGAGGCCAGGACGTCGACTGCAGATCTCCACAGCGACAGCAATTGATGTAAATCTTCGAGTGCGCCGCTGTGGGAAGGAGACAGGAACTGCGACAACCTTGAGCTGACAGAAAGCTGCCCCTCGCTGTCTAAACACTGTGTCCTGACGAAACATAAACAAGCGATGCCATGCTCGTAGCCCCGAACTCCAGCTCTGAATGGGAGCCGCCTCGCCAGGACGATGCTTTCATTTTTCAGGAGGATTCTCCAACCAACACATTGGCATCACGTTGGCCTGTTCGGGCCGAAAGCTGCAGCCGTATAGCAGGCCTGATGCATCCCACGCGCTGATGCACGCTGTGTCCTGTGTGCGCCCAGTGGCGCGCTGGGCGTACTGCCGTGGGTGCTGCAACATGGCTCACCTGAAGCTCCACCAACTATAAGCATCGACACGAAGAAGGAAAACACAGCGGAAACATGGGCCCCTCACACATGACCCACGAAGCGTCGTTGGCGAAGTCATGTCTGGGCATTGCCATTCCACGCAAGGCAACATACAAAGCAGCGCGTGCGGCGTGGCGGCATGGTGAAGTCGCATAAACATTGGGGTTTAATATTTAACTCCTTGTCGTGAGATGGGGCTCCTTGAATGATAAATTGTTTGAGCAAACAACTGCCTCTTCGTGGACAGGCCAGCTGAGGCGAGGACTGGCCATTGCAACTGTAGCCGCAATCTAGGCTCGAGCCGCATCTGCTTTCAGAGGCGCTCTCAAGCTTCGACATGCAGCGCTGCTGCGCGGGCTTGGCTGGTCCTTCTTTCGGTAAGCCGTGAAGCTTCATGTAAGCTAAGCAGATCACAAAAACCAACCCAAACTCCAACAACCCCGATTCCGGTTTTTCCCTCTCGCATGGCTAAGGATCTATGCCCACAAGCGAGGTAGAAACGAGTGTTTAGGGTTTAGGGTTCAAGTTCTTTTGCTCCGCAACTTATCGGAATCCTACCAGACACAGCCAGCTCTCGGAAACCATCAACCCCCTGGAGCCCTGCCAAACTATCCAAACACCAAACCCCTAACATGGAAACACTCAATAACCCTAAGGGTCCAAAGGACCCAATCATAAGGTACTTGCGTTATGGATAGCAGTTATGGAGGTTCATAGTTGGGGGCGTATGATGATAGACGGATGACCACAGCAATGCGCAGAAAGGCGGAAGCTTGATGCTTTCTCTGCCGGCTTCGTGACTTCGTGCATCTTGCAGCCCTGTGGCCGCCCGAAGCGGTGTCAGCAATTCGCTCAGTCTCTGGGGCCTCGCTGGCCCAACCTGCAGCGATGTGAGGCACTGCCACGTCAGAGCCACAAGCCACGCAACACGGACCCGAGGGCTGGCCTGGGTCGCTTCGCCAGCACGCATGCGGCACCGTTGTCCAGGTAAATCTCGGATTCCAGCTTTCAAACTCTGACTCTCTGCGCATACTCAGGCTCACAGTCACCCGTTGGCGCTTGAAATGTCGCAGTGCAGTGGCCATTGGCGGGCTGGGAATGGAGATGCTGAGGCCGAAGCTTTACGGCTCCACTCATCGAGGGAGGCCATTATATCTGAGAAGCTTGGGCCATGGCAGGGCACCGTTGCTTCAGCTCCGCCCACATGCGGCAAATGCGCTCTCGAGATTCCTGGATGATTGCAGTGATGTCTGCCGGGCACTGAGACTGTTTTTTTGGCTGGAAGAAACTCCCTGACATCTTCAGTACAGGTAAAAGACTACTGCACTAGACGTGAAGAGCAGAAAGCTCGAATGCGTTGTCCTTCCGGGGCCTCGAAATTCGTATCCGCACGGGCTCGCACCGATTGGTCCGAAGCCTCGGCGACGCAGAAGCGCAGACACAACTCACACAATGGAAGTTCATCTGCCCGGTCATCCAAGTCGACCACGCTGTTCTGTGCATTTGCTTTCGATGGCACCAACCTCGGACAATCGCCCAGGTATCTCCCGTCGCATTCAAACGAACGGCCAGCACGTGCACGATCCTTGCATGCCGAGCTGCGTCCGTGGCGCTGGCCTCTGGGCCAGCCTCTAAACTGCGATCAATCGCATGAAGCAGGTTTCATGTCATTTCATGGCTCTGGCGCCGTCCTGGGCATCGGAATCGGAGCCACCGGTTTCGCAGGCTGCACGACCGACCTGATTATGTCATCTCGTTACAGCGGCATCTTCGACCGCCAATGCAGCGCGCGGCGTGTTGTCGAGGTCTGGCGGCTTCACCTGACATAGAAAGCAAGCCCCGACACAAATCTGCAAAACCTTCCACGACCTGATCATCCTCGGAGAGGAGTAACTCCTCATGCATGGTCCCAGAGAGGCTTTTTGGCAGAAGTCCCCTCGTTCTCGTGTTCTGTCCTCTCTTCAGGTTAGAGCTGAGGCGCGGACCGGCTTCAGCCTTTCTCACGTCTGCGGGAAGAGCACTTCAGCCTCAACATGGCTGCCACTGGTAGCTACTGCCCCGGTATACCACACTTCAGAGTAACTTCAGAGCTGGGTCCGGCACAATCTTATGAAATCCACCTGACACGCGCCGGATCTCGCAACGTTTTTGTCAATCGCGCAAGCTGACTCGTGAGCACCGCGTCCTTTTTTTGTTCTACTTGTTGCCTGGTACTCGGTATGTTGTATGGACAAGGCTCGCAGGCTATCGCCTCCTCACAAATCAGCATGGGAATGCGGGCGGTCTCTGGAGTCTATGCTCAGAAAGAAGTCGCTCACTGGATTAGTGGAAGGCGCTCCGTGCGAAAACCGATAAGCTGCGCGTCCATCTCAGCTTCGAGGCCGAGGAACCACATCTCAGCTCAGAAGGCGCGGCTGCGCTTCACCTGGAAACCCAAGGCGGTCAGATCTCCGCGCCATCTTTTGGCGACGCTGACACAACTGCCGCATCATTAGCGCTGCTAGGCTATAGGCTAAACACATGACAGTGCCCGTCTTCCTTGTATTCTGCCGGTGCCTAGGCTGGCGTTGCCCCATCGCCGGAGCTCTTGACTGCCTGCGGTGCATCTCTGGCCATATCATTTGACATGCGACACTCTCTGGCACTTACACAGGCCCGTGCAACTCTCAATCGGAGCTACAGATCGAGCCGGCGCTGTTGCATGAGTTCCTCTGTATCCAAGCCGTCAGTGAACCGGGCCAGCCTTGCCCGCCAACTCTTTACGCTTGGCCAGGGCCTCCTGAAGCAAAGCTTTCTGCCTCTCGACCTGGCAACAGAAATACAAGGCGAGGGCATGTGAGACGCCTCAAAGCAGCGAGACGTCAAGGAAGGGTGGCAAAGGGCGGCCTGAGCTTTCTTCTCGAAGTAGGCATCGGCGAGGCTCTTCTTCAACGCTGCGGGTCGGAGCGCAGGAGGCACCGCGGGGGGCACAGCGGTGGCCGCGGCGGGGGCCGCGGGGGCTGCGGTCGCCATGGGCTTTGCAGGAGCCGCGACGGCCGTGACCTCTGCGGGCTTTGGGATCACCTGGCTGCGCTCGCTGCGCTCTGCGCGCATTGGGGCTTCGGGAGCCTGGGGAGCCTGGATGGGTTGAACAGGGGGTGATGGGGCCCTCGGGGGACGCTTCTCAGAGCGGTCTTTGGGACTGGGGGGCGATGCGGCTGACGCCGATGCATCTGGGAGAAGTGGTGGCGGCTTGGTGGAGGGCTCTGGGCTCGGTATGGAAGTCGCTGGCTGAGCCTGGATCTGAGCCGGCAGACGTCGTGGCCGCGCCGGGAAAAATGTGTTTCTGGATCGCTTGCCGCGCATGCGAGCCTTAAGCTTTTCCAGCTGCTGCTGCTTGATCCCAAGCTGAAGCTGCAGGAGCTGCTTCTGCGTCATCTTCAGCTTCTGCTCAAGCACATCTCTGCCCTTCTCACTCTTGGCCTTCGGCAACTCCTCGTCGACCTCAGGTGGCGCTGGGGCCGTGACATCGACGGGCTGGGCCCAATCGGACGTCTCGTTTAGACGCCTCCGCATCTGCTGCCTTCTGAGAAGAGCGGCTTCGGCTGGGGACAGATCCGCGGCATCTGGACCCGTCGGCTTCGGAACCAACACGTCCATGAGCGCCGCGGCCAAGACCTCCTCCGGTGCCCGCCTCTTCGGATTCGGGCCGTTGGGCCCCCGCCCGGACCGCGAGGACCAGTTGATGTCCGCGGCCACGATCTCCACATCACTGTCGCTGCTGGGGTCCTTGTCTGCCGGCTTACGGGTCGAGGTCACGGAGACGAGTTGAGGGGAGGAGATGGCCTTGGCTTTGGCCGCTCTCGCCGCGCCCTTGGGCTCTGGAGCCTTGGGGGCGGCTGTGCCTGTTGTTGTCTTTGGCGCCTTCTTCTTCTTCCGCTTCACCTTCTCTGGCCTCTCTCCGAGTCCCTCGTTTTGGACGGGCTTCGGCTTCTCATTCTCGGCCTTGTCCTTGGCACTGGACTTCGGCGTGCCAGCTTTGACAGGGGGAGGGGCCGGAGCGGATGATTTTGCTGCTGAGGGCTTCGCCTGAGGAGTGGATGGGGTAGACTTTGGCTCCGCGCCTTTGGGCTTGGGTGGCTTTGTACTTGCAGCTGATTTGGCTTTTGGGGCTGGTCGCGCGGCGTTGGATTTGACTTTAGGCTTGTCTTTGTCTTGCTTGGCTTTGGCACTGGCCTCAGTCTTCGCTGGCTTCGCTGGCTTGGTCGCCTTCGTTGGCGGCGGTCCTGCTGGTGATGTGGAGGAGGCCGATGAGGACTCAGACTTCTTGGTCACCGCTTTCTTTGCTATCGTCTTCTTCACCGGAATGGCATTGGTGGCCTTCGGTTTGGGCCGTGCCGATGGCGAGCTCGAAGAGGAAGGCGGAGGCTTCTTCTTCACGGGCTTCTTTTGATCTGCTTTGGCTGTCTGCTTCTTCGGTGATGTTCCACTTTCATCCTGCGCCTGCGCCGCCGGCTTGGGAGTCTTGGGAGGGGCCTTTGGCGGAGTCTTCGCTGAAGTTTTTGCTGTCTTGGCGGGAGCCTTAGCAGGCGATGAGCTGGAGCACTTGGCGCGCGCTTTCGGCGCCTTCCGGCGGCTGAGTTTCGTGTCCGAGCTGGAGCTTTTGGGCCTTTTCACCTTACTCACGGCACTGCCGTGGGCTGCGCTAGGCTTCTCCTTGCGCTTTTGGGCCGGCGATCGCCGCCGGGCATCTCGGCTTGAAGACGAGGCCTTGGCCGCGGCGCGCCGGCGCTTCGCCGAGGGCAGGCGGCCCGCCGACCGACCCCGCCGGCTGCGGCGGCTGCGCGATCGGGAGCGCTTCTGTCGCTTCACGGATCGCTTTGCGGGCGACCGCTTTGCCGGCGACCGCTTGGGCGATCTCCGGGGCGGCGACCGCTTGGGAGACCGCTTGGGAGACCTCCTGGGCGACTGCTTGGACCGCTTCGGAGGCGAGCGCTTCGGCGATCGCTTCCGTTCGTGGGACCGGTCCCTGCCCTTCTTGGGGCTGGGCGAGCGTCTGCGAGCTCTCCGGCTCCGGCTGCGGCCCTGGGACCAGCCTCTCAACTTCTTCTCCTTCTCCAGCTTTCCCTTCTCCGCCTTCTCCTGCACTGCATAGAATCATAGCCGCTCAGGCGCAGTCATGGCCGACGATCCCTAAAACGGGAAATCCCTTGCATCAAGGACCGGGGGGCCTTCTCCTCTCTTTCTCGAGCTGATTTCGCCGCCTTCTTTCTTGCTTCCGTGCCCTTCTCGTCGAGGGCAACGTTGGCAAACAAGCCTAGGCTCTTGGGAAGACTGCCTACTTACTAGACTGGCGTCGCATCCTCCCCAAATATAATCCCCTGACACTCCCAAATGCACTGGCAATGCCCAGCTCAGGATCCGCGACGTGCAAGCCGAGTGACTGCTTTGGTCCTTGCGTGTGTCCGCCTTCAGGTGGAGCTTTGCCAAGCTAAGACTCAGTCAGAAATCGGCTCTGCAGGGAGCCCACGGCCTCTTCGCCCGATGCCTTTGGGTCAGCTGTCACTTCCTCCTTTGCATCTTGCGTCTGGCTTGTCAGGTTGGCTTCGCCGGTGTTCCCTTTGGTCTCCTCCGCAGAATCAAGACTGGACGAGCACAGCCCTCGGCCCTCGGCAAGGCGGCATCTACACCCGACAAAAAACCCATCGCATCTGCACATCATTTCAAAGTCGAAAGACCCGGCTCCTGGGGGATGTCAGAGGCTTTGGGTTCGATGGTCGCAAAAGGAGCTAACGCAGCTTCCAGTTCAGCCTCGGATTAGGCTGCGTCGGTAGATCTCCGATCCAATCACGTAGCAAGCTGCACCCCAAACCAGACTTCGACAGACAGTAAAGACAGGCCACAAGCTTTCGCAGCTGTTCTTCCTTCGCCTGGCGTGATCAAGGAAAAACCGTCTATGCAACGTGGCCCAGGCTACCGCAGCTCCACAGACTCTCTAAGCACGAGCGCTGGCCAACGCTCGCCTTGTCTTGGTCGACAGGGCCATCCTCGGGGCTGTAGACCGAAGCCTCGAAAGCGCCCAAAGCCGACGAAACGCCAAAAGCTAGACTCTCTAGGCAGGTCTAGACATGACACGACGCGCGCCTCGGCCGTCGATGCCTCGGCCTGGCCCTCCTTGCCCGGGCTGGCCAAGGCCATCGGCGAGGCCGCCGAGGCCGCCGAGGCCGGGCTTTCCGGGGCCGGGCTTTGGGGCGCGGCCTCCCACGGAAAACGGGCCGACAGCTCGCTGAAGTTGCTACATGTATCCTCGGAAACCGAGGTGCGTTTGCCTCCTCGCCCGAAACAGGAGCTGCAGTGGGAGTTGCATCGGGAGCCACCTCAAGAGAGCAACAGGCGATGTGAGCAGTATCTGAGCACGCAGGCCAGGTCTTGCCAAAGCCACATCTTCAGGTGGGTCCTTCTCTCTTTCGTGCTTCTGCGCTACTTCCTCGCTGTGCGCCTTACAATGGCATCACACGGCTCCGACCTGCCAATCGTGAGGGCTAGAGCTCCAGCCTCTTTCTCGCCGTCGTCTGCGGGCAAGGAAGGAGCTTCTACGGCCTTTGGCGTCTCATCCTGGGCACATTCGGCTGTCTGCATGAGGGACCGCCCAGACTTCCGGCACACCAGAAGCGCAAGCACAGCAAAGCTGTTGTCTGCTTTCACCAATCCTATTAAGACCACACAGTAGGACCTTACCAAAGGCAAGGCACGATCTCTTCGTTTTTTGGCTTGGAGGCCTGTCAAACACGTAATGGCGGAGAGGTTTTCAACAAGGTTTGATGACCATGGCCTCGTGCTCCTCCTCGGCGGCCTGACAGATTGCGAAGCCGCAAAGCCACAGCGGTGCGAGCAGAGCTGCAAGAGCCGCTGCTTTTTTTTACAGCAGCAAAAAAAGGGGGAAATTCGATTTTCTGCCTTCTGAGGCTCAGCGTCTGCAGGGCCATCCGGCTCGGTCGATCCGGTGACGGCATCCGCCGGTGCGGGCTCCTTTCCAGGACAAAATTGAGCTGCCCCAACAGCTCAACCCTAAAAACCTATAAACCCTTAAAAGGGTTCAGGGTTTAGGTTCAGGGACCTAAACCTTCGGCGGGAGCTTTTGGCGTGCACCTCTTCAGCTGCGGCTTCCGCAGGCTCCTCCTAGGCAGAAGGGCGTGATTCGAATTCTGGCCCGCAATGTCCAACCAGCGATGGGCATCAAGCTCTTCTCAAGAAAAACAATGGAAACAGAAGTTTAAAAAATAACCTTTGTCTTTGTGTTCATTGTTCTGGCTTCTGGGGATCGTCAACGCTCTATACAGACAATAAACTCGGGATGTAATTGATTCATTGTCGGTCTTGTTCCTCACCCCTGTCCGGGGAATTAACTCTGGATTTAATTGTTGTCTGCGGGCTGGGGTCTCTCAAAGGGAACTAACTCTGGATGTAGGTGTTTACTTGGGGTCCTTCATGGGGAATTAACTCTGGATGTAATTGTTTCGCAAGGCTTGGGAGTCTTGGGGTTCCATGCGGAGGGGTTTTGTATTTTTTTGTTTGGCCTGCGGGACGTGGGTTGGGTGCAGGGGGGTGCGGGGGCATGGGTTGGGTACGAAAAAACTAGATCAGGGGTTGATTGTTTTGAAGACCCGAGATTTGGTACCGAAACGAAGTTCGCGAAGCGAGGTACCGATGGCTTAATCTTTTCCGGAGCACCGACAAACAATTAGATCTGGAGCTAATTCTTCTTGACGACCGGAGGTGTGGAACCGAAACGAAGCACTGATAGCGTTAATTGTTTTGAAGACCCGAGATTTGGTACCGAAACGAAGTCCGCGAAGCGAGGTACCGATGGCTTAATCTTTCCCGGAGCACCGACAAACAATTAAATCTGGAGTTAATTCATTTTGACGACCGGAGGTGTGGAATCGGAACGAAGTACCAATAGCTTGTTACTTTCCAGAGCACCGAAAAAACAACTAAATCTGGAGTTACTTGTTTTCTAAGATTTGAAGCAGACAAACCATTAAAAGTAGATCTAATTGCTTTGCAAAAACCAAGCATACACCTGCAAGAATTAACTCTAAAGTTAATGGTTTTGCGGGTCCTGTGGTTCGGACCCTGGCCCTCACGGACAATTAACTCCGGATTTAGTTGTTTTTAACTCTTGTGTTCATTGGCTTCCCTCTTCTCAAGGTCTCAAGGATTTGATCGGAGGACTGATGATGCAATCTGCCACACATTATGTGACTGTAACTTCGACTTGCAAAACATGTGAGACATATGTGCAGCTTCCTCACCCTCAGCTGAAAACCACATTGGGCAGCCACGCCAAACGGGCGCAAAGTCGCATTGCCCTGCCTTCTCGTTTTCCTCGTCTCTGCTTTTTGCTTCACCAGGCGAAAGGTCCTCCGGCACCAGGCGCCCGACTCTTTGACAATGAAGGGGGGCACGAAGCCAAGCTAAAAGCAGCTCAAGGCGCTCAAGCCCTGCGAAAGCCTGCCGAAAGCCTTCAAGGCTCTGGCGCAGAAACCCTCGGCCTGGGTGTTCTCCTGTGGGCACTCGGTCTCCGCCTGTCGGGCGTGCTCTACGAAAGCGGGTCACAGAGGAAGAAGCCCAGCACAAGCTGCCAGTTATGAAGCCCGGCACAAACCAGCAGCAGCCGAACCCATGCAGTCTAACATACTAGCAGGCACATGCTGGGATTCGCATGCGGTCTAGCCTTCGGTTCCGTCGCCTCTTGCTCCGCTGCAGCTGCACCCTGGCAGGACTCTGACTGCAAGACCTCCAGCTGCGGCAACAGCTCCTGCAAGATGCTACAAATCGGAGGTGGGTGAAAGGAGCGAAATATTCAAGGCATTGGCAGTCCTTCACGGCATTCGCATCTCGAGACTCCTGACGCAAAAACTGTCACAGAAGCTTCAAGCTGTGGTTTCCCGCATTTCCATTGACAAAGCTTGGAAGAACTGAAATCACCGAGATCCAGCTAAGCCCATATATGCGACCTCAGCAACCGAGGAGTCATCGCACGGCATGCGGCGAACCACCTCACTCAAGCGTGGGCCACAGGAGCACATGTGGAGGATCTGTGTTCCTGATAAGTTCCCCCAGGTGCGAGCCGCACTACGCAGCAGAAGTTCGCCAGAACCCTGAAGACTCCGCCTCCTTGAGCGTGAAGCCGCCAATTCGGCCTGTCCCAAGAGCAGATAGCAGATAGCTCTTCAGTAAGTAAAGTATTTAAGGTCTCAGAGCCGTCGCTTCGAAGCAAAAATGAAAAGCTGGGTGACGCCTGCAGCGCTATGGCATGCATCGCTGCTCTTGCCCTATCAAAGAGCTCCCGAAGCTGAGGCTTGGGTTTTGGGATTTGAAGGTGTGTCTAGACTTGCCTGGCCAATGAAACACTTGTCTTCATGTCGCTTTGCAACTCAAGTAGTTCCACTGGGCAACATCAAGGTGGGTGTCCTTGCTTTGCCGTTCTGTTGCATCTTCCGCGTGCTGTAGCGGAGATATTCAGCCGAAAGGGCGGTCCAGCAACAACAACCGAGACAGGCAGTTGTAAACAAGAATCCGATCTTCACGCAGGGCGCTACAGGGTTCTGTATGAAGGCTTGATTATTGGTTCCTCAGATAGCAATGAGCAACTCGCCGGCAACACCCAACTGTTCAGCGCCTGCCTTTGTTTCCGGCCGATGACGAAAGCACCCTGTCAAACTCGCATCGATCTTGCGTGCGCAACCGAATATCACGGTCTGAGCTGTTCTACCTGCATGTTCACGGTTCACTTCACGCTCAATATTGCGTTTGTGAACCTCTTTCAACTTCATTGTTTTGCTATAAGCCCGTGCGAGACGACAAAGGCCCGCGGCCACTTCTCGTCGAACTTTGGAAAGCCGAGTTAAGAACAACGTGCTGCAATACATCGGCTAGCTGCTTTAGCGTGCAAGCTTGGAGCCATAGAGCTCTTCAGCCCCAGCAGTTTCCTTATGGAACCCCAAATAAAATCGCTTGTAGCACCCGCTCAGATCCGTAGAACCTTTCGACTCCCGATCCGTATCCAAGATCCCTCTCTTCCATCGCCCAGCTCGGCCTCGGACTCTGGACGGGAAAGTCGCTTTGAGGCGAATTGCGCCAGGGAGCATCGTACAAGTCCAGATACCTCGGCTTTCGTTTCGGGGGTTTCGGAACTGTTGATAACTTTAGCCTTTCAGGATATAGGGGTTTCGCGGGGTTTCGAGGTGTGGGACTTTCGACTTTCACTCTCGGACTGGGCAGGCAAGGCTCCACACAATTCCTAGGGTTTTGAGCACGGATACGGTTTAGAGATGGGTTGGCTGAACTAGCTGTAAACAAGAACCTGATCTTCACGCAGGGTGCCAGAGGAATCTATATGGTTCTATGAAGGCTTGATTCAAGGTTGCTCTCAAATCTTGCCATAGACAGCTATGGGCAACTTGCCGCAACACCCAACTGTTCAGCAGCGAGCTTCCGGCCGATGACGAACCACCTCTTTCAACTTCATTGCTCTGCTCCGCCTTCGTCTCATGAAACACTCGAACCCGTGCGAAACAGAGGCCCTCAACCACTTCTCGTCGAACTTTGGGAAGCCGAATCATGAACAACGTGCTGCAATACATCGGCTAGCTGCTTCAGCGTGCAAGCTTGACTAGAAATGCGCCCTGCTGATCCTGAAAGTCTTGGAGAGCCCTCCCCTGCTCGAGCTCCAAATCTGAGTGGAAGCGCGAGCTCAAAGGCCTCTTCCGACGTAGCCCCTACATGCCACACGTTCACGTGGCGCTGCTGCCTGCCCCACAGGAGCTTGAAGGTGAAGTATCAGCTAAACACTACTACCCCCCTGCTTCTGCCCTGCGCGAGGATTTTTGCCAGAAAATCGAGGAACCTGAAGCCACCGGGCCACTTTTCTTGAGAACCCTGGCCTTCTTGGACTTGGAATAGATAATAAGCCGATACGAATCTCTACGAGAGCAGGGGATGCATGAATGCCATGTTCCATAAGTTTGGCGACAAACAAATCCTCGAACGTCTGCTGTCAGACCCCTTTCAATTTTCTGATGTGACAGTGCTCGTTTAGGGCATAAGATAGAACACAAAGCTGGAACATATGGAAACTTGTGGATGCAACAATCCTGCTGTACAAACTTGCCCGCAAAGTGGCCAACGCCAGTCTGAGACTGCGACCACTGGTGGTTGCATGTCGGAGCTGCATGGATAAGCGCTGCTGTGAGCTGCTTGCTTGTCAACGTTCAACGTTCAACACATACTTAAGGATCAAACTTAGTGGTTGGAATGTGCAAATCAAGCCCCGATGGGATGGACTGATGACCCCGACCTCTTGCATTGCTTGCATCGCTTGCATGTGTGCTCGCACTGCCAAGTGCTGGCCTCCCGTAAGCGAGCTTGAACATGCAGACAAACAAGAATGCGGCGACGGTCAGCGCAACATGCTGCAATAGAAGGAGCGGGGGTGCACAGATCCGAGCGGAAGCGGCTGTGTGTGGCGGGGTAGAGGAAGCATCAGCGTGAGAAGCACGACAACCGTTGATGTTGCGCTGCAGATTTTTCGACGCCCACTACTCCGCATCCGAGTCGGAAGTCTCATCCCGCGAGTGGACATCATGCCACCATGCCAACAAGAAGCGTCGCTGCACCGTTAACATGTAGAAATGCATTATCATGACAGCAATAGGATTGCGAGTCGTCGGCAAGGGCATGACACTAAACCGGCGCTCCAGCTCAGTCAGTACCTGGGCAGAAGGTTGCTTCCACTACGCTGCACTAAACGCTACCAGCACCGTGTGCTAAAGATGGAATCGGGTGAAGATTGGAGTGCTGAAAAGCAGCCTCCGGAGGTTCTTCTTCTCCAATCTGTCCAGCGTGCCTGGGACGCTCTGTTGCAAGGCATGTATGGAAGCATTCGTGAGTGTGTCCAGCCTCCGCCTCCGCTTGGGTCGGGCCCACGAAGCGGAAGGCGTGCGGCAGGCTTGGCTCCTGCGTACTATGTTGTCAGGATGCTTGGGTTTGCTGGACGTGCTCGTTCCTGCCTGCCAGGCGACCTCGTACCTGTGCTCCTGCCGGTGAATGTGGCTTTGTTGTCTGGGTATAGCGCATGCTGGAGAGCGTGCCTCTGGATCCAGCCAGTCTGCAATCGCCCAATCGTACTGTTCGCCCGACATGTACGAAACCTGTGCGGCAAGGTTCTGCGGTTTATCATGTTGATGCTAGGAGAGCGCCTCCTGGGTATCCAGCCAGATAAGAAAGGGCATCTTGCAGGCCTGCCGATCATCTCTTAAACGGCATCTCAACAACGATAGGAATGTTGAGAGAACTCAGGTCGGTGCTGGAGTCGCAAGCAGCCAAGCGGATGCAGAAGGATGCAAGGTGGCTTGTCGCCGAAAAAGCTTGAGCAGAAATAGTTGCAATCGTCACGGGAAAGTTACAATGTGGGCAGGCTTTCGCTTGTATCCCACACGAAGTAGGTGGCTTGTGCACTATCTGCATGGCGGTCTGTTTTGCTGCTCTTACAACTCGGCGAGCCGGCAGCGGTAAAGGTACTCGGTGAGACTCATGTTGCGCCCGGCCCTCATTTTGGGTAGTTGTAGGTCTAGGAGCTCAGGGCCTGCTAGCAAGCGTGCTTTTGTGACGAAGGGGCCTGCTGTTGTACTGTTGTGCATGTTTTGGGCTCTTTCTCGGAAACCTGACCGCATTTCTCACAGATCCTAGTCCTAGTGACCACTTAAATATCGGTTTCGGTTGCTTGCCTTCTTGTTGACAGCAGGCCCACGCAGGCCCACGTGATCCCGTGCGATCGCGAGTGACTTGTCCCGTGGCCGGTGCCGACAGGTTTTCCTACGGATTTGTCTGGCTGGCAAGGGCTTGTCGTCGCCCGGCACGCCACAAGCTACTTACTCGTCTCCGCCTCACCACACCTTGCTGGCTCTCCTCTACTCCACACACTAAGCCGAAGTATGCCGCAGGCGCTGAGACACAACTTAAGGCTTTACGCCTCGCTTGGATCTCATCTTGCCCCAAGCCCCGCCCCCTCCCGCCTGCAACCCCCGTCACATGATGTGATGTCACACAAAACCCAAGCTCGAAAGGTACCGTGGCAGCCTGGCCACCGCGAAACCTTGAAAATCCTTGGCGGAGTGTCATGGAACGCTGCAGACTCTCACCTGTGACTCCTATGTCGCTGGGGACGGAGAAGTAGGAAACTGAAACGGAGCTGATGTGACCCTAAACCGCAGCGAAGCAGAGGGCGTTGGCTCTTTTTTGCACTTCGCGGAGAGAGGGTGTAAAGTCGAAGAAGGTCATGTAATCCTCCTGAGACACAATGCAAAATGGGCTCTGCTCAATGCACTGAACACCAACAAGTCTCAAGTATCGGGGTCAGGACCGGCACTCCACACTAAAACCTGCATCACACGCGCAGCACCACCGCCAAAAAAGCCGAGTGCGCCTGCCACGCCTCGTGCTCGGTTACCCCATCAATCGACCGTAACAACCCCGGTGTTACACCGCAATTCGCGAAAATACTCGTCTGACCGTGGGAGTAGCACTTGCATCACCAGATGCCGACAACTGTACGAACGAAACCGCTGCAGAAACCTTCTCGCAACCCAGATGCCAGCGAGGGCCACGTCTCCGCCTCGATGCAAGCACCGACTTGAAATTCTGAAAGGGTAAATAAAGCCTGCGATTAAACAATGCTTTTTTCTGCGGCAATCAAGCCTTTGTTGGGGCCACCCCCCACCCCCCGCCCATTCCCGCATCTCCTACCCCCATGAGTGACCTCGCTGCCATCATTCCACCAGGACGATGGCAAAGATATGTGGCGATTGTTGTGGGATTGAGCATGCTAAGGGATAACTAACACAATGACAGACTGCGGAGGCAAGCGCAATCGCGGTGCCATTGGTACCACAAGATTACTCCTGTTGCTGTTGCTCCAGCGAGTGAATAACAGGGCTTCAAGGCTTCAGAGCTAAGAGGGAGGAATCGTGAGCATTGTACCCTCGAGCTGGCTGAGAAGCCTCAGAGTCTTCGGCATGCCAGCTCCCAGGGCCCCCAGGGCCCCCACATCGCGGGCATCATAAACGATGAAGCCACGCTCTCCAATCCTGCCGCCAAGAACCCGTCTCTACATTCTCAAGCAGAGAGAGAGACTCTATATATAGGTAACACCAAGGACTGAGCTTCGACGGTCTCCTGTGTCCCGAAGTCACATCTGTCAAACGAACAGACCACTGCCCGGGCACTGGATCTCGCAGATTGTCCACGAACATGCTGAAACCTGCAACAGGCTTCGAACAGCCAAAGCCCCCTGCTTCGCCCATTCCGAAGTTCTCTCCATGCGCAGCCAGATCCCAGGGAACAACCGAACACCCCGAGACGAAACGCAAAAAGCGGCGGGCGCACCTTTCGGGATCTTCCCGCCGGACTGGCGCTGCAAGTGCCCGTCCAGGTACCAATGAATGGCGACCTGCCATCTCTTTAGGCACGCTCTTTCGATCCATGCCGGCACTTTGGGTTTAGGAACATGTGCTTCGGCCTCATTGGCTGAGTCCGACTGCGAGAGTACTTACTTCTGGCGCTGCACTCTTGCAGCCTTCCGCTGGGCTCTGGGATCGCCTGGGTTGCGACCTGAAGGACCCCTTGAAGTTGGAACCGGCGATAGGCGATTTGGAACGTCAAGACTGCGAACACTTAAGGCAAGCTGGCCATGAAGAACCCCACCTCAGTTAAAACTCCAGTCAACGATCACCCACCCCTCAATTTAAAAGACTCGACCCCACCAACCCCGCGCGGATTCTTGCATCACCTCGCCCTCAAACCCCACATTGTTCAGGTAGGAGACGAGGCTCGCCTTAGAGCCGAATTCGGATGAGATTTGCATCGCTTCAAACCAGGCCTTATAGGGCTGTAATTGAGGGTCAGAGGGAAAGGCTTGCGCTGATGCATACCGGTGTACCTCCCACTATCCTGTGAGGCTGAACTATGCTTATTGTAAGCCAAACAGGCCATCTCCTCATTGACAGCTTCGTGCCCGGCGCGCACGCACACCCTGTCAGGAGCTTACACCCTGCTTGAAGCTTGAAGGGCCAGCGGCGTTGGGGCAGTCACTGGCGTCGATCAGTGAGACGTCACCGCGAAACTGGTACGCATCCTGCTTTACCATCGTATTATACGCTGTAGAACAGGGACTCGGGCGGCGGGCTCAAGAATCTAGAGACCTGAGTCTTGAGGTTGTGGCTCAAGGAACAACTCTTGCGCTCGAGGCGACCGCAAGCACTTCAGGTTCTAGGCATGTCACATTCGTCCATGTATAAGTTCCAATATAAACGAGTCGAAGCATGCCTATCTGCTGCCAGCGATTTCTTGACGGTTTGGTGGATATTCGCAGTCCCAGCATCGTGAGTCTTACCACTCGCGGCTCGGCCATTGATTCACCTAGACTCACTAGATCACCCCTGCCAGTGCATCAGCCGGTGCAAGGAGCCGGGTGTGGTTCTCATCTGTGGTTCTTGCCTCGTCCCAGCCGCAGCCGACTCGCAGTGCGACCACAGGCGGCAAGACCTCCCTGGCTGGGCAGCAGAGGCACTTCTGGACTGCGTCCATGGAAGTAACTCTGTTCCGGGTATGAATATGTTACACCACATGAAAAAGTTCGATCTCCCGACTTGAAAGCAAGCTAGTTCCCGACCATCCGGTCTTGACAGTCTCGCAGCAAGAACAGGCAATCGGTTGCTAAGCAAGCCGCGTGAACAAAAGCTTCAAGGCCGCTTCAGAGAACAAAGGACCCTGCGAACATCGTCAGAGCCTGAACATCCCTAATGCCAGTAGCCTTCAACAACGGCACCACCCCTCAATCTTTGACATGTAAACATCATACATACCTTATAATTTATGATTCTGTATGTATATACACAGATACATGGAGGACCCTCAACAACAAGGGGTGACCCCTTTTCCCAAAAAGCCCTAACCCCATTCTGCTTTTTTCTTTGGGGGGGGAGGGGTCTGGGGGACGGGCCGACCTCGGAAGCGCTTCCCTCCGGGCCACGGCGGCGCGCTCCGTCAGAAGCAGGGACCCGGCCGCCCGGGCGCGGCGCAGTGAAGGGCCGCTGGGGCCTCTGTGTTTTCGGGGCTAGAGAACGGCTGGATGTGTGAAGTGCATGCCGTCTTCTCATTCGGGCATGATTGCGTAGCCCTGTCACAGACATCACATCATATGCAAACAGCGATGGGGATTTCTCTCAGCTCAGGAAACATTCAAACTGGCGTTTGAGTATGTTGGTCAGCTTCATGCGAGGGCCCCTACAATGCACGATCGTCTTTGTAACCTTGGCTGTCATGAAACACCACCACGCTTGTGCCACGGGAGTTGGGGCGTCTCCCTACAGCTGTGCCGGCAAAGCAGCAACTCTACCTCACTCATGCTGTCTGCATGAAGAAGCCCCAAGAACACCAAGCCCCAGTCATGCCCATGAACCTTTCTGACTGCAGGCCTCCTTGTGGAGTTCCCATGAGCCGGACCCGCATGCATCTCGGCGCCAAATGCGCCGAAACGGCGACGGCATGCCGGAATTCGGCACCCTCCAGGGCCAATGAATCAGCAAGCTGTCGCTCATAAACCACTCTCACACATTGCAGCCATGCATGCTCACGAGCCTCCGGCAGAAGCTGTGTGAACAAGCCGTTTCTCGCGTGAATTCCTGCCCTAAACCCCTAATCCCTGAACCCCTAAACCCCCTCTTTGACCAAACCCTACATTGCTCCAAGCATCCAGGGGCCGGCCCCTTCTTGTTTTGCTCGCCGGGCCTGCAGTTCCGTACCGAGGGCGCGCGACAGCGGCCGAGGGATTCGGGCTGCGAGCCACCTGGTAAAGGACAGCATAACATGGACTGGGTTTGAGGCGGATGTAGGGCTATTTGGGGTTCCGGTTTTGAGACGAAGTCCAGCTAAATCCCACCCTACAAGCCTTCCATCTCGGCTGCGGCGGGTGATGGCAGCCTGAAGGCGTCTTCAATTCTGAATCCCTTCCGCAACTTCAAGCCGAATCTGCCGGTCTTCAGGATCTAGGGCCGAGGTTTCTGAAGAACAAACTCCGAGTTGACCTCGGCCCTTTGCCTCCGAATCCCCCGGCCTCCAGGGACGCCCGCAAGGCGGCGGAGCCCGGCTGCGCAGCGTCGATCTCTCGAGCAGTCGGGGCTGGGTGTGCCATAAAAGAAGGCAAAGGCGACGGGAAAGGCGGGACTGAGGTCCCGGTGGTTAGACAGCAGGAGACATGCTGGAAATGAAACACGAGAGAGCCTTGGGTAGTTAGTTTCCAGATTCAACAACTTCTTAGCTCCGCCCACCTTCCGCACGAACCATGGCTTCTCTTTGGCGATATCGGGCAGGTGGGTGACGTTGAGTCGCCTCCGTTAGAACGTTTGCTGCGCGTCATTCTCTGGAAGCCCCTGTCAAGATCCCTTCTCGGGCCAATAGAACCTTTCGATTCTGGGCCCCCTCATGGTACCCTTTTGGCGACGCATCTGTTTGCTCAGGGACCGTGCCAAGCTTGACAGTCGTCGGAGGCTGCAAGTTACAGTTCTAAAGCAAATCATCATGGTGCCTTTGGAGCCATAGAGCCTTTCTGCCCCAGCAGTTTTTCTGGTGGAACCCGAAATAAAATCGGTTATAGCACCCGGTCAGATCTGTAGAACCTTCCGAATCCCGATCCGTATCCAAGATCCCTCCCTTCCATCGCCCTGCTCGACCTCGGACTCTGGAAGGGAAAGTCGCTTTGAGGCGACGTGCGCCAGGGAGCATCGTACAAGTCCAGATACCT
Source organism: Symbiodinium necroappetens (assembly GCA_905231915.1). Lineage (NCBI taxonomy): Eukaryota > Dinophyceae > Suessiales > Symbiodiniaceae > Symbiodinium > Symbiodinium necroappetens. The sequence goes on along the minus strand of CAJNJA010044919.1, from coordinate 12,431 downwards.
CATATTTCGTTTCGGGGTCGTTAGGAACTGTTGATAAATAAGGATTTAGGGTTTTGCGGGTTTCGAGGTCTGGGACTTTAGGGTCTTGAGCACGGATACGGTCTAGAGATGGGCCGGCTGCTGGCTGAATCTAGGGAAGCAGGGTGCCCCTGCAGGCCAATTGATCATGACCCGTGGGTAAGGGTAAATGATTTGTCGCCTGAATACACCAGGAGGCAGGAACTCGTGCCGCAGCAGGGTGTTGCAGAAAGGCGACGTGAGAAGCAGTGTCTGAAAGAAGGTCTCCTCCCCGCGCTGCTGTTTCGCAAAAGCAGGCGGTAGTGAAATAAAGCGTCATGTGAAATGGTGCGTGGGAGCGTGTAGACAGAAAGCTTCTGCTAGCCCGCCCGAGCCCGGCTTCTCCTCGGGAATGCTGAGAGAGACGAGGTCGTCATACAGCCTGGTTCCCGGGCTTTTCGGCTTTACTTCGAACCCTTTGCTTTCTCGTAGGGTAGGCGTACTCTGCTTGGGGATCCTTCTGTCAACTGTAGTGGTGTGATGCCGCTGACAGGCCCACCTGGAGACCAAACTTGCGCCCTCTTTCAGGCCTGACCAGAAGCCACGGAGCTTTTTGGGCGAGTGTTGGGCTCTTGTTGGTAAGCTGCAAAAAAGTCGTCTTCAGTTGGAACGGCTGAGGGGAAAGGGTTCTGAATATCCACCAAACCGACGAGTCTCGGAAGAGGCTGAAGATTTGTGGAGCGCCTCGCCTTCATCCACATATGCCAAGAAGGAGCGGCTGAGAATAACCTTCGTCACAAGCTTGCTTCTTGTCGCGAGGCTAACTTGAAGCTACCATGCTATCTATCTCTATCTATCCATCTAAATATTTTGTGGAACTCGATCCATGTATCTGTGCATGCATGCATGCATGCATGCATGCATGCATACATGCATACATACATACATACATGCATACATGCATCCACATGCCAGCTTGCCAGCCAGTGCAGGTGGAGTCGGCCACACGGACACTGCTTCAGGAAGCGTTTCAACCCTTCAGCCCCACCGGCGAACCCTGAAGGATAGCACTAACAAATTAAAAATTTCAATGACGGTGATGCATGATGGTAATAGTGATAATGACCGTGATGATAGAAACAATGATGGTGGCGGCGACGAAAAGGATGATGATAGTAACGATGATGACGGTAATTATGAACATCATGATGATGATGCTGATGATGATAGTACATTTGAAGTCGTTTCCCCGATGCGCTACACAAACCCTTGTTTGCAGACATCGTGGTTCAATCCAGGTTTCGTGCTTCTTTTCAGTACGAATGTATATCCGCCGCCCGGTGCACCCGCACCCTTTTAGAAAAACCCCCCGAGGGAAGGTCTTGAAAACGCCTAAAAACATACTCTTAAGCCATGGGGGCCCACTCCGGCCCCGAAGCAGAGGTGACTCCAGCGAAGAGCGCCGGGAACTTCTCGCCTCCACTTCGCGGAGGGACTCTGGGGCGAGGGGTCCCGGGTGTACCTTAAGCTAAGCTTGCTGGGTTTAGGAAAAGCAACCCCTCTTGGGCCCTTGTTTTTGGTGCCCGGCTCGCCCAACTCGCTGGCCAGGGCAGGGAGGCCAAAATGATGGAGGAGACGGTGCGTGCGTTGTCAAGGAAGCCCTGCTAGCTGCCCATCACAAAACACGCGAACAAAGGCACCACGAGCAGCTCGGAGCAAGGATAGTTTGTGTTTCTGCCCATCAACAAAGATGCGCAGAGACACCATGAGCAAAGAGCCTGCCCTGTCCGATCTCACGACTGACTCCGTTCCTTCATGCTCCTGTGAGCGTGTCTGTAACAGACGGTTCTGTGCTTGGGGGGGTTCGTCTGGGCTCCCACACCGAAACACTCAGTAGGCAAATCCAAAGCTTGGTTTCAGGGCCCAAACCACAGGCATGAACGAACTTCCTTCCGGGCCCTTACTTTAATTCTTCCTATCTCTATAATCTTCCAAAGTCGCAGCTATGGCACTATGGCTTGCTTTAAAAGCCTCAGCTCCATTAAGGGGCTGGCAGAGGCGCCTGGCGTCAGGGAGAAGAGTTGGCCGTCGCATTCGAAGGCCAAGGAGCGATCACAGGCGATGTAGACATCCTGAGACTCGGGATTCGGCGGTGGGAAATACATATTTTGGGTGTAGCTTTTTTGACTATGTCGCACCTCAGGGAACTCGCTCAAGAGAGGGGGGCTAAGGAGCAATATATTCTCCTGTGAAGCACACCAGCTTTTAGTTCAAGGGCTTCGGGAGTAACTAGGGTCTAGCATTTCGGGGTTTTTGTTGGGCTCAGTCCGGTTGAGGGTTCAGCAGTAAAGGCTTCCGAAGGACACGAATGCTATGGACATTACTGCAGATGACTTCTTCGGTCTCCGCCCACAAAAGCAGCCATAAGCAAAATTTATGAACGAAAAACATCGCGAAAACGGCTCCTGGCAGCTGATGCTCGGGCTTCTCTCAAAATACCGAAACTGCAACCCAAAAGCCCCCCTAAAGGGCCACTCCAAAAGCGCCCTGGAAGGGCGCTCCTCGGCCCGTGGCCCCGAGTAGGTCGCATGGCGGCCGCCTTGCAGGGTCGGGTCGTAGTACTTCGTGGAGGTGATCCTGGCCTCGGCTGAGGTACAACTTTGTGTCTACTTAGAGGGGTTGATGCTTTCTTTAAAAAAAAATTCAATGCTTGAAGGATCCTGGCACGATGCTGGGCTAGACCAGAACAAAGCAAAGTGATCAGAGTCAGGGCTGGTATTCCTCCTTTTCTGAAGCTCGCACTAGGATACTGTAACGGCAAGGCTTTCATCATGATGGGGGGTAGCTTAAGCCTTAAGCGTACTGAACTGTGCGATGCTTCAGTCAGAATCTGGTTGAGGGCTGCGCAGAGCTGGAAAGATGGTCTGGTTCGAGGCTCTAGTGAACCTAGTGAACCATGCTCTGGCCTTTTCTTTTTTTTGATCTGGGGCCGGAGAAAAGGGCTTGGGAAGATTACAGATCAGCTCGGTATGTGCCAGCGGCCCCCGGGCAAGATGCTAGTCCTCGAGGACCCCCCCGAAACTGGATCCGCCGTCCACAGGACTGTGAAGCTGGAGATCGAAGCTCCCCGAACTCTAGAAGTGACGATGGTCTTGAGACATGACGGGCCGGCAAGGCAAGGATTATGGGGCTTATCCGGCTTCAACTGCAAGCGTGAAGTGCCTAGGTGATGGTGTAGATACCGTGCGGGAGAGCATGCTGCAGATTTCTGCGCTGCTTCGCACGTCTTCTGCTGATTGGACTTGTTATCCGGGCGAATCATGACAATTGCTCCAGGCTGCATAATTCGTGCCCTGGTGAAGCCACAGATAGGAGGCGAACCAGCTAGCGGCATCGGCTGGGTAATGCGTATCACCTCAGCTGTGCCCGGGGAGCTCTAGGATCGCCCCCCCGCCCCCCCCACACTCGAAGCCAAGCGCCACCTGAGCCTGGTCTCCGCCTGCTGCCAGGTCGCTGAGGTTGATGTAGTACTCCCAGGCGACGGGACTGGCCAGGAGGAGCGCGATGGCACGCAGCTGCACGTCCAGCATCGATCGCCTTGCGAAATCTCTGTGACCGGAACACCCTCAGAAAGCCCATTTACGGCTGCCTGCAAAGCTCAAGCTCTCTCTCTCTCTCTCTCGCGCTAGATGCTCGAGACCCTGAACACCCAAACCTGAACTGTTACCGCTTCGCTCATCGCTTCGGGCCCCACTTTCATGCAAGGCCGCCCGCCGCGGTGCACGGAGAACTCGCTAAAGATCCGCACACGCTCCTTTGCACAGGAAGGAACAAGGGGTGATGCTCAAAGGACGGGGTGCCTCATTTCGTAGTTGGTGGTGCTTCCGGTCTTTCTGCTGGCCGTTTGTGCGACTGATTTCAGGCTTCGCGAACCGATCCCCGGATCAGAGTGCGGACCCATCAGGTACCGAATGTTCTGCGGATGGCGCTCGAATAGTAGCTTTGCTTTAAAAATGCACGCCGAATACGGGTGCGCAGGCCACCACTGCAACCCCAAAAGCCCCAATGAAGTAGACGACGCCCATCGACACCAACAGACTCACAGATCTGCGACTGCCGCAAGGCTCTCACTGCTTAGTCTGCTTAGTTCTCTCAGCATCTCTTTCCAGGCTTTATATGTGAGACTGCGCACAGATCGAAGCCCCAACGACCATATACAGCAAACCAAGGCTCGCGTCCATTGTCGAAGGACGTGGCAGCCCACCTCTCGGGAGAGCGTGTGTGCGCGACCATTCCAGCCCAGTAGCATCAGGCCCCCTTGCGGTCACCCATGTTATGAACAAAAAGGTGCCTGCAGCTCTCTTACGTGGTACGAAGTGCCCCGTGAAGACCCCAGGCCCACGCCCCACGGCGCCTAAACCCCTCATAGGCCCCAGAGGCCACACTCCGGGGCCTCCGGAAGTCCTCGAGTTGGCTCTCCGTCGCCACCTGAAAAAAAAAAACTGGGCTTCCGGATCGCCTGAGAGACGGGTTCGGGGCCTCTGGATTTTCGGAAGCTCTGCCGTGCAGACGCGCAAGCACTAAGCCACTTCAGCTCACAACAAACATTCGGAAAATGACGGGTCCTGGGGCTTTCAGTCCTCACCTCTGTTTTGAGAGCAGCAGTTGGGGACACTTCGTGGTCAGGAATATGGGCTCTGCTTGACCTGCCTGTCGACTGCCCTCCCAAAGACATTAACGCGCAAGCGCGCCAGAATGATCTGAGGTTGGCCAGTGAAGAAAGGCCTGCCCCTGCACCACACGAGCTACAAAGATGCTCTATTTCTTTTGCGCACGTGGTGTGATTCGATTCCTTTGTCATCTTTTGCAGGCATGTCGCCATCTTTCCGTGGCCGCTGAGCTCAAGGATCCAATGAAAGACTCAGAAGGACCGTTCCGAAATTGGAAACAGCTAAGATGAAACAACTCTGCTTCAAAGAAGCTTTGCAAGCGGGTGACATGTCGACGGGTTTCAGCAAGTTACTGTAGGGTCGCTGTAAGCATCGTCTATGAGGGATCCTGACTTAGAGACCCTCCACGGACCCGAAAGGCGATGAAAAGGCACCTTCTGGTCCAAGTGCACCAGTGCCAGTCCGTCTGATGGAGGCAGCAGCCGTGCAACGAGGCGGCGAACCTGGACCTCGCTGAGGATTTCTAGATTTTCTCTGAAAGAACTTCCGTGAAGCTGCCATCATAAAGATAGGTGTTTAGCGAATCATGTGATGTTTCCAATGCCTGGCGACAAAAGGGATACGTAGGGCTGAAACTGCACGGGCCCCCCGACTGTATAGCAAATCACTGGTTAACGCAAAGGCGCACCTTCGGGCGGTGGTTTCCGAGTCCGCAAACCGACCGGCCGCAAGACTCAAACGAAACAGGCAATGCCAAGTTACAAACTTGTCGTGCGCTAGGATGAGGTAAGCAAGGGCTGCTTCCTTGAAGCCTCAGATTGCTTTGGCCCCGATTCATGAACCCTAGACTTCTCAATTGGAATGCTTCGAAAAAGCAAGTCTTGCACTCCAGCTACGACCCTCAACAAACCCTTTGAGTAAATTTTCGGACCCTTATAAAACCAACAACCACACCATCCCTCTCTTTGAAATTCGCGATTCAATCCCAAATCGCAAACTGGCAGATAAAGGTTGACCTCGGCGGGTTGCCCGGTTAATTTTGAGGGCTAGCCGGACTCATATCAATGAAGCTGCTATTCGTGCGGCTGCTGCCGCTATCAGCATCCATCACATTCATCGTGGGTTCCCTTGTTATCTTGTTGAAGTTGATGAACCGTGTGCAAACAAAAGGAACCTGCGGCAAGCCGCCAACAGTTGACTCTTGTCGCAGTCTTCCAGCAGATGAATAAGAAGGGCGAAACAAGAGAGCCTTATTCGTGGCTGGCTGCGTCCTCGTATCCTACCTCTCATTGTTCCTCTGCGGCAGCCTCGAGGGAAAGCCAAGGCTGCTCATAAAGTTGCCGAAGCTGACCAGGAAGAGCATTGATAAACACAGTCACTCTTAGCAAATCGCCAGGTGAGCTGTTGCTCCGGAAGAGGGTTTCGCTCGAGTATTCATGCGGCTTGGCGGGCCGGCCTTCTCGCGACCCAAAAGCTCCTGTCGTAGGCGTTCGAACATCTGTTGCTGCAATAAGCCCCGGTGGTGGCTTCAATACATTCCTGGCAGCACATCCACGCTTCATTCGACAGGGACTGGACCTTTGCCTACGTTCATGGACATCGGCGTTGCAGCGGATGTGTGCTCTCCGGAATGAAGGGGTACTGTGGAAGGTGCCCGCGAAGATGCTAAAGACGTGCACAGCACATGTATCACTCAGGCGCCGTCGGCATGCGAAAACATCTAATCTACCTCCTCGGACAAAAGCCTATGGTCAAAACAAGAATCTAAAGGTACGCAGACACAAAGGAAACGGCGAGCAATATATCTGCATCACGGTCATGCATGTCCTCATTTAAGCAGTCGCATGGGCTCCGATTGCTATTCGAATGTGAATTTGGTCATGCCGTGGCTGCGCGCAACAGACAGAAAGCAATAAAGCCGCGGGGTACTTGCAAGGCACATGGCACCCGTCAGAAAACATCGAAAGTGCAACAGCACTTTAAACTGCCTAAACTAAACACCTTGACCTCACTGCCCGAAACCTGCATGTGTTGCGTTGCCTGGGCCCTCATCCCAACCCTGGCACGTTCAGCACAGCTCGCTGCATTGTAAGCATTGATGATCACTATGAAGCCCACTGTGGGCGCATGTCATCCTACTGCAATGATCCCGATGGATGAATGCTTTCAGATTGGCAGCGTTGGCGTTATCATCCGCTATCGCGGTCTTGAGCTTTCGCCCACTCTGATCTGACGTCGCGAGTTCCAGAACAACACACACGTGACTGCGACGAGCGACTGACACGACAAGACGATGGCAAAACACAAGAGTAGGACATGAGATGACGATTGATTTTGGTGCGTTATCATGCCAGACGCCAGGAATGGCATAAAAAGTGATGATTCGTTGGGGTAGGGTTCTGCCCCGGTGTGCCAGACTCAAGGAATGGCACACCAAATGAAATTAAAGAGAAAAGTCCATACGCCACCTGCCCTCGCAGGGACCCAGGGCGGAGGCCTGCAGGTGCGTTTTCCAGGAGTGCAGAGGGGAGCTTCGTTGGACAGAGCCCCTCCGCACTCCCTCTGTCCAATTGCAACACTCTCTCCTCTGCACTGACGCGAGAGCTGCGGAAATTGCTATGCCATACAGTCGCCATGTCCAGGCGTTTACCCACACGCACACACACAATCGAAAAGCTGCCTGGAAACTGCGCAGCTCCGTCTGCACATTCGTCACCGCCCTGGCGCCACAAAGCTCTTCAGCCGGTGCGGCCATCGGGGTCCTGCCAGGATTTACGGCTTTGCGGGATGATGCTCTCACACTCGGACTCGCATGCTGAGGTAGGTAGGTTCATGGCATTTTAGTTGAGGATTTCGGGTTTCTGAGGTTTAGGGATGTTGAGCCTGAAACAATCGTAGGATTCCTTGAGCACTATGCGACAAGGATGGCGCTTCACATGTTTATATCTGCATGCGTGTCCGTGTGTGTGTGTATGTATGTATGTATGTATGTATGTATGTATGTATGTATGTATGTATGTGTATATATATATATATATATGCATGCGCGTACGTACATACGCAAGCAATTACACATCCGTTATACCGTCAGGCTATGTGTGTATAGTATATCTCCATATAATATACATACTACATAAACACCTGTCTATCTATCTATCTATCTATCTATCTCTACGTACATATATATATATATACATATATATATATATATATGCACACACACACACACACACACACACCCGCGGGCTCGCTTCTATCGGGCTCTGCCTGGTGCTAAGACTCATGTTGTCACAGGCTACCATTTCTACTGGTCTTAGCGGTCTTAGCGAGCCCGACCCCAGGAAGGCTATGAATGTGGATGGCAAAGGTATGATGCTAAGCAGGGCTGAGGATGCGGGCCCTGTTTTGGCTTCCTCTGCTGTGCGACGCCCCACCGTCTTGGTGCACACCCACAACGACATCTTCCCGTACGCCCACCGCAGCACGGAGCTCAAGGAGATTCTACCAGCGCTTCACAGGTGGCAACCAAAACCGAAAGACCATGCCAGTGAGAAACGCAGAATTGCGGGGAATGCTCGGAAAGATGCCGAAGACTGCAAGTCGATGTTTCTTTCGGAGACGGAGACAGCAATTAAGAGCAAGTCGGGGGCTGAAAACTAGTTTACGGATCCTTATAAAGGGGATCCCGGTAGTGGGGATCCTCTCCCTGGGGAATCTAAGAATTATAAGATGACATCCTGTCTCCGCTCCTGAACTAAACACTCACCGCCGGTTGCGAATTAGGCATGCATCCTACCCTACCTAAGCGAAATCAAGGGACCACTGCAGGGACATTCTTGGTTCCCATCTTTTCGGAAAGAAGCACACAAGTCGTCGTCACAGCAAGACTGCATCCTAACTGCCTCAGACAACTCGCAATTGTCCCTTTTAAAAGTGGTCCAGGAGTCCACCAGTACTCCCTTGCCTGGGAGCTGCGGATCTTCGTGGACGATATCATGGACCGTGGAGGCTTGTCCGCTGTCGGGCTGTAAGTCTGCAACCCGTACCTCCCGACCCTAGCCTATTGGCATAAGGCCCTGTAATGGTGTTGAACTGTGGGCAAATCATGGCAAATCCGATAGCAGGTTCCCAGGGTCGGAGTCTCAGGTCTCTGATTCCATTGGCCCATTCTCTGCGCACAAGTCCACATCCAACCCCGTGCGAAACCGGTGTGAACAGCATCTCCCTCGCTGTAAACCGCGAAGCTTCCCCCAAACAGCCCGGCGGTCCTCCGGTTGCGATGCCGAGTGCCCTCTTAGTGCTCCCAGTGCAGACTGTCGGCCTTGCCCGTGTGTACCCCGAGAACTTTGGCTATCGAGTCCTGGTGGCTCTGAGATTGGCCCTCCGATTCAGGCGGATCAAGCCTCCAGGAAAAGGACTTCGCTGAAACTCAGAGCCTCAGCCTCTCCGGCTTCCTCCACCTCGCGACCGAGGATCAGCAAGCCGCAGGAGACGACGAGGGGCCGCCAGCCGTGCCTCGAACTCTGACTCTTTCCGCTGCAGGCGAAGTCTTACGTATGCTGTACATTTTGGCAAGAGCCCGGGGCAAAATCTACATATATGCATACGCATAGAAAAAGAGAGAGAGAGAGAGAGAGAGAGAGAGCGAGCGAGATGTTTGTAAGCATAGGACGTACAGCACGCTCTCATAAGCGACAGCGTGCCTAGACGCCGACAAGAAAAAGGAAAGAGGCTGCCCCACAACCAAAAAGGTCCAAAGCCCGACAAGAAAGCCAAACACGATGGCCTGACAGCCGGCAAAAACCAAGGAACAGCATTCACTGGAGATGCCTCCAGTCCTCTTCAGGTCCATCTACAAGTAGCTTCCAGGCACAGCACACATGGAGTGGAATGCAGGACTGGACATACCAGCAGCACCGCAGTTGCTGACGGGTGGCGGCAAGGCCTGCGTGGTTTTCTGCTGCCAATCGAGCAGCCAGGGGACTCCCCCTGCGCGATAAGCCACTAGTCCTGTGGGGACTTGTTTGACTTTCTCCTTGCGGAAGCTGCACTATCTGGAATCTTCCAGGTGACAATAGCAAACCCAACACCGGCCTAAGCACGCGATGAGGGCACTGCCGGGAAACATTCCACGGCAAGTACCCGAAACCTCAGAAGCCCTCAAACTCGAACTGAGGCATTCCCATCTTCTTTGGACCGCAGCCACAGAAACTGCAGAGGTAACTCTGGACTCTTTGGCTCATACGGGAGTTTCAGAAACTATGAGGGCCCCTTCTTTTGGAACCCGCAACACCAGGATCCGTCTTCACAGGGTAGCCTCGTTTAAGTTCTTCTGAAACTCCCACTGCAGGGTGATCCGGAGCTCCAAATGCCGTCCTTCCGAGATGGCATCCACCGCCAAGCCCTCCACATCTCCAAGCCTCGTGCCAGCATCTTGCTGCTGCTCCGGGACTGCCACACACAGGCCCTATGTCTATGACAGGTTCAGAAGACCCAATCTTACCTCGAGCCTTCGAGCTTGCACCTGTCAAGCGTACGGCACCGCGGCCCCCGCTCTGTTCTCACCCAGAGATTGCCATGGCAGTTTCAGGCAGTTTGAATCCTAAGTTCCTTGCTTCCCTTCTGCCAGAGAGCGTGCTGGAGAGTTGGCGCAGCTGCAGCTTTCCTGGCCCAGAGCTCGGAGAGCTCGCAGGCGACAGGCGGGCTGCATGCCTTTGGGAGCAAAGGGAGAAGGGCATACGCACATTCACGCCAGGTGCGTATACAGCCAGTTCGGCCCTGGCAGTCTCTCGGTCTCTCGCATAGTGGCCTGCGGTACATGTACGTTTAGGCTTGTCATGCCGTCCTTCGCGCGTTGGACTTGTAAACTGGGCCCTCCTCCAAGCCGCTATTTGGCCGAAGGCCCCGAATCCAGAAACCTAAATCCTCAGCACAAGCCTAAAGCCCTGGACCCGAAAACAAGGCAAAACAACAAAGTCATCACCCGGAAGCTTAAAAAAAGACAAAAATAAACTCGTGAACCCTCGAAGCCCTAACTCTCTCAGAACCCCCTAAGTCCACCACAGTTTTGCCGGGTGACAATAGCCATCCGTCGGGACTTGTGAGCAGCAGAAGCACCGCCAGGTTGGGTTCCGGGCAGGGATCCTTTTGTGAATTAAAGGCTTTCGAATCTCACTCTCGCATAAGGCAGGCAATATTTCGACTCTGACACTCGCACTCGGCAGGCAAGGCTCCACATAGTTCGATCTCCGCAAAAAAGACTTAGCCCTAGCGCTCGGTAGAAGTGAATGTAAGCCACAACAAGGAGTAACCCAAAGTAAAGATAATGAAGAACCGTAACGAGCGGCGTGGTCTAAGTCCTTATTACTGTGGTCGATCGGAGACGTTGCTCCTCTGTTTCAATATATACTAGGTTAGGTTGACTTGTCACAAGGGATCTCGTTGTGCTGCAAGGTAGGAAATTGCACCAGATGATTCTGGCACCTGCCATGTTTGCAAGCCTCAGGAGTAAGGAATACACGGGCTTGGGACCACATGCAATGAATGTACCACTTGCAGCGTACAGTAGCAAATTCTGTTGGCATTCGCCTGGAATTCAGATAGCTTGTTTCATGCAGCAAAGGTGTCATGCAGTGGGCATAAGCCTGCATGAATATCAATAAATTCCATGCCATCTACCAGAAATCAGTACAGCACAACGGCAGTCTCATCACTGAACAAATTCCCATGGGCTGAATATGAACGATCCACCAACCAGGGCAAATTCTCATGCACTGAATAAGACAGACTGCACTGCAACAGTCAGAATAAACGAATGTGCTGCATGTGCCCGGCCAATGAGAGCGGAAACTCGTGGACTGTATGCCAGCACCCTAGTCAGGATGTCTGTGTATGGTTTTGGGGCATCCCAGAGGTCATCGTCCAGTAGGCTGCAATAAAGTCCTCAGCATAGCAGCCTAGGAGGCATTGAGAGCAGCCTGGCACAAGCTCATTTTTTGGGGGCATCCTGCCGATGGCGAGCGAGTGATCTTAAACACTTGAACGCCAAGCTGCTGCCACACTGCTTTAAAGCCTATTGAAACAGGCAGCCTCCATGGCCATGACAGAAAGGGTACTCCTACGTTGGATTTGTCAAAGCTCCAACGACTAGACTGTACTTGGACGTCAGCTACCTTGCAGTATCTGTGCCCTGCAATCAAAACTGACGAGCACCAAAATCCGCGCATACTGCAGCTGTGTGTCGATGCAGTGCATTCGCGATTCACTGAAAACAATCCTGAGCTGAGGGTACCAGGCATTTACTGGTAACCTGCGCATAAAGATGTACCGGAGTCGCCAGGCTCGAGATCTCCTGGCACCGAGTCGAACTCACCACGGGCCGAAGCGTTGCTGCCTGGGGCGGGCTGCCTTCGTGGAGGCCTGGAGAGCCTTCTCGCCCTGGGATTTCAATGCCGCTTGAGCCGCAGCCAGGCGGGCAATTGGAACGCGGAAGGGCGAGCAAGAGACGTAGTCCAACCCTGTCTTCTCGCAGAACTCGATCGAAGCCGGATCGCCTCCATGCTCTCCGCAGATGCCCATCTTCATGCCCGAACGGCTGCGGCGACCACGCTCCACCGCGATCTGGATCAGCTCGCCAACACCCTCCTGATCCAGGCTCACAAAGGGATCCTGCTCGACGATACCCTTTGCCTTGTACTCAGGCAGGAAGGCCCCTGCATCATCCCGGCTCAGGCCATAAGTAGTCTGGGTCAGATCGTTGGTGCC
>CAJNJA010044908.1:0-17940 GCA_905231915.1 Symbiodinium necroappetens | reverse complement strand
GACGGCGAGGACTCCGGCGAGGACGACGCTGCTATTGTGACGCATCACTCTGATGTCCTTTTCACCTCCCCCAGCATGCAGTACAACGTCTGTTTGCACTAGTGCAGCACGGCGAAGTGGAAGAAGCAGAACACAANNAGACGGCGCGACCCACGACCACTCCATGGGTGGGTCACGCCGTGGCACTGTGACACACCCTAAACCCTAAACCCCTAAACCGTACATTAGGGTTGTCGAGTTTAGGTTTTCTGTGGCGAGTTCGTTACAATCTCCGGGGCTCTCTTCTCGGTAGTCGCGATGAGGAGATTCTTGATATTTGGGGTTTAGGGTTTCTTGAACCTAGTTGCTGAGTTCCTGCGCAGTCAACATGTTCAACCCTGCACTTATGGTCGGAGTCACACTCAACTATAGACCCAAAACGGCTAAAACACAAATGGCAGCTGAGTAACTTAGAAAGCCTCTGCGCACCCCGAACCCTACCTACTTATACCGTATACCCCTTTTCTAGGGAGCCTGTTTCTTTAGTGTTAGGGTCTGCTTTTTTAAAGGAGGTACCCTAGAATAGGAGTAGGGTATGAGCCTCGAGGTAAACTTCTAAACCTCAAGCTCCTAAACCCTAGACCCTAAATAAACCCTAATTAAACCCTAAACCCGGGATCCTAAACCCTAGACCCTAGACCCTAAACCCTAAACCCTGGATCCTAAACTCAAAATAAACCGAATCAACGAGCCTCCAGGGGTTCTGCCCGATCTTCCGTGGAGTTGGCTTTGAGCCACGGCCAGGAAGTCCTTTGACCGGTCGGAAGCCGTTGCAGGGTCCCGTGGCCTAATGTAGGCCCGTAACCGAAAAGACCTACCTTTTTGGGGTTCCTTATCAGAGTTTCTATAGATAGTTCCTTAAAAAAAGTGGGTCTTTTCGGTTACAGGGGGTGCTTTAAGAACTACTTAGTTGCTGAGTTCATAAACACCAAAAACGTGTACACTTTCAGTTCTATAAGGGATCAGGTTATCCCAAAATTACAAAGTCTAAATTTTAGAGTGTACTCATTCAGCTACTAAGATTAGAATAGGGTATTGGGGGTTCCTCAATTATAACTGTAGAATAATATACCCCCCAAACCCTATTCTAATTACTAAGGCGCCTCTATTGCAGGGTTTAGGGTCGAGGGTTTAGGCTTTGCTGAGGATTGAAGAGGGTTCCGCAAGGTTTTATATAATATATTGTTGTTCTTCACATGGTTTGACGGTTCTTGCTCTTGATGGATGTTGAAGGGTCTGATAGGGATTTGTGGGCTCTACAGGGTCTCAGAGGGTGCTGATGCGTTTTATAGGTCCAGGGCTTGATATAGGGGACCTTATACTTACAAATGGGAGTGGTCCGGTCGTGTTGGAAGGATATCAACTGGTCTAGAAAAATGCGAGAGAAACGGAAGCTTATACTACTAAGAATTCAACCCGCCATATATTACTCGAACCAACTTGTTGGAGCGCAAAGAAAGTCTTCATTCTCAAGATATGGTCTTGCTTCTCATGGCAGCTGTACTCAATGAATAATAGAAAACTGTAGGGGGTCATAGGCACAGAATACGAGACTGGATATGAGAAGCCCACCACTAGCAGGGTCTCGGAAGAGCAAACTGTTGCAATTTTGGGCGTGTGGGATCCTGCACTATTTGAAGCTTTCATTTAGGGTTCAGGGGTTTAGGGGTGTGGGGTTTTGGAAGTTTCGAGGTTTGGGGTTTTCCGCACCGTCAAACTGCACCTATAGAATGCCCTATGTTTCTGTATCATGGAGACCTTGACACCGTGAACCCCAAATTGTCCAAATTCTCAAGCCACACGTCCTGCCCTGAGGCTGAAAACAAACGCCACTATGAACCAAAATGGGTGTCTGAATCCAAACCGGTCCTGAAACCACGTGCCAGGACCAGACGTCTGGAGTGCGTCCTGAACCTCGCCGAGAGAGGCCGTGCCCATGATCAGAGTATGCTTTCATTTGGGACATAAATTTGCCCATGGGCTCCTTAGTAGTTCCTTTTTGGGATTACCTTATAGGATCCTAAATAAATATAAACCACAAAAAGGAACTACTTAGGAGCCTATGGGTAGTGGTGAAGTTTGCTCGATGATGGCTATCATGTTGTGGTTCAACGGTTTAAGATCTTTTCCAGGATCTCCATCTCTCGTGCTCGGGGCTTCGTATTCAAGGATTTCCTAAACCCTAAACTGGCTGACCCTGAGGGAATCGTCCCACCTGAAGGCTCTCCTTTGCGAGAGCTTTATACGGCTGCCGTCTTTCACCTGAAGGGGCTGCTGAATTTAGATGTACTTCATCCCAGGAAATGGGGGTATATAAGAATCCTACTATTTAGGGCTCTATGTATTGAAATTGAGGGAGGTCCTTACTTTGCGAGAATCCCCGCCTTCAGATCTGCAAAGATGGCACGAGAGACGCGTAGACGAAGGAGACAGTGCTCTTCGATGGCCGCGACTAGTGCAAGCACCCTCTCTTGAGGCGTCGGCTGATCTTGAGCAGCAGCCGCGCTGTCGTGCTGGTTGATGGGCTCCGGCGTGGGAAAGGACAGTCCGCTGCATGATAGCTGTGTGCGATGCCGCCAAAGGAGGTGTTCAAGCTGTACGGCTACAAGTGTCTCCCGGCCGCACTGCTTGATCGTCGACCGGTCCGGATCGCCGACAAGTGTGCGGACATGCTTCACGAGGTTTCCCTCGTCACCAAGAAAGTTCGGATTTGCTTCGGCATTCTGAAGAAGGGCCTTCTGAATGCGGCAGCCGAGCTTCCAGAATTCGTCCTCCGCATGCTTTCAGCTTCATGTCTGTCTGAGCTGCATCATGCTTCATGATCAGTTTTCTCAGGACTCAATCGTGCGTGCGCATGTAGCCTCTAAACTCCAAGCCTTATGCCTCAGGAAACTCCCCTCGTAGGTCTCTAGAGCCTCGAGGGTTCAGGGGCTTTAGGGACCCAATGTTTAGATCTTGGGACTGAATCCCCTCAAGGCCCCAAGCTTGCGATGATAAGGTACTTCGGGATTACGAACTGCAGCTTCGCCAATGGGAGTCGATGACCATGGGCATTCAGACCCTTGGGAGTAGGCAGTGATGAATCATCCCGGGTCCTTCAGCTGCTCCTGAGAATCGAGGCTCTCTGTCACCTTGCTTAGCTCGACGTCCAGCTCCTGAAGTAGGGTTTAGGGGTTGGGGTTTAGGGTTTAGGGGCTAGGAGTAAGGGACCAAGTTGTTTTTTGCTTTTTCCCGGTCAATGGTTTAGATTTCGTCTTCTAGCGTCTAGGGTGTAGGATTTAGGTTTTGAGCTCAGGGTTAGGTACTAGAGTGTTTATGGTTTGGGGGCTCCTCCAGCGAGATGGCGGTTGCCGCGCAGTCCTCGCCAAACTCTGATTGAAGCGCTTCTGCTTGAGAGGTTGCACGCTCGCTATCAACCGTGTTTCCACAACCCTACACCCGACACCCCAGGCCCTGCGCCACATGTAGAGGAAGTAATGCTATAGAACCAGCGCCATTGGAAACATGCGTAACTGATGCCCTTCCACCCTCCTCGACTCTTTCGCCGCCGAATTTGCCCCACTCTCCGATTTTCACGCGCCATTGCGCCACCTCCTCCCACTTGTCACCGGGCAGCCTGCAATTGAAGGTTTCTCTAAGGCTCCCTTAAAGTACCTTTATCGAATCGAAGCCTTCAAGGGATAAGTATACAAAATATGGGTTTATATATGCAGACTCAATTAGGGTTGGTTCTCTATATGTTAAGCTCCCTTGTCGCCTGCAAGAGCGACTTCCTCTGTTGGGGATCAGATTCGACAAGGGGGCTTTTGCCAGAATTGAAGCCCCAGGGTTTAGGGTTTAGGGTTTAGGGGAAGCCCCAGCGGGAGCCTGTTCTTGACCTTCCACGCCGGAAAGAAAACCGAGGAGCCGAACCCGGGCACTGCTACTGTAACTGTAGCTGCCAAATCTAGTTGATCACCATTGCGACGGCTGGCGTGTGGCAACAAGAGTCCCACCATTGATGCGTTTCCTCTTGCGCAAGTTTTGTATAGCGATCAAGCCTTTCTTACTTGCTGAGTTCATAAACCCAAACAACGTACACTTTTAGTTCTGTACAGGATAATGTTCTCCCAAAAAGTGTGAAGTGTACTCATTCATTATAAGCCTTACAGACTGCAGATTCCATGATTCGTGGTCACGGAGGTTCAGGAAGACGTGGGCTATAGGCGCCTTAACAGTTAGAACAGGGTTTTGCGGTACATTATGGCGTATATAGGAATGTTAAGGAACCCCAAGGAATAATGTTGGTAAGTATTTAGGCTTCTATAGTAGATGGCGTTTGGGAGATTTTTCTGGCGATGGCCTTGTACTAAGGTCGTCTGTGGCTTATGGCCAGCTACATTCAAAATACTCAACCTTAAGGATGATCTGCAAGACGTACCCAAACAGATGGAGAAACATAATTCATGGCCTGTACCAGGTAAGGGCATGCCAGTTGTTGCCGGCATCATCAAACTCGGAGATCTGACGTGCACGCCAGTGCCAGTGCTGGTTGACAATCCAGTACACCTTTCTCAAGATATCAGAGGCTGGGATATTCCGCGGTTCCGGCGATGTCACTTTTCGAATCTGCGAGCATATCTCCCGGGCGCTTTCATAATCCATGATGCTCGCTGCTTCTACCAGGGCAGGGTATGTCTCAACACTGAAATATTCAGTGAACCCATCGCGGCATAAATGTAATAACCCTTACGTTGAAAGCCCCAAATACCCAATGCAGGACCTCCCTGCATCATGTTGAGACATACCTCTCGGGCCACATACCTCCCGGGCCCGACACATTGAGCCTGTGGACAGGTTGCATATGTACATATAATTACATATATAGTTTAGGGGTTTTAGGGGTTTTAGGGGTTTAGGGTTTAGGGTTTAGGGTTATAGGTACATAGAGCCGTAGGATCTATAACACAAGATCCTAAACCCTGGGTGTGGGATTCGAGAGTGTCGGAAGGATGGCCGTGAAATCCTTCGCGCCGAGCGACGCCGAGCCCGCCGAGCGCCGAGCGACGCCGAGCGACGCTGAGCGACGCCGAGCGCCGAGGAGCGACGCCCAGCGACGCTCAGCGACGCCGAGCGACGCCGAGCGATCGACGCCGAGCGCCGAGCGACCGGAGCGACGCCGAGCGACGCCGAGTGCCAAGCGACGCGGAGCGCCGAGCGACGACGAGCGCCGAGCGACGCCGAGCGCCGCCGAGCGACGCCGAGCGACGCCGAGCGACGCCGAGCGATGCCGAGCGACGCCGAGAGACGCCGAGCGCCGAGCGACGACGAGCGCCGAGCGACAGCCTCTATAGAGCCGGATTTGCCGAGGGGGAAGAAAACCTTTTGACCACGTACTTCTCGTAGGCGCGATGATCGGGAATGGCAGGTGTAACCACACCATAAAAACCTTGGACTGATGGGGCGCCCCTGACTTTTGGGTCAGAATTCGTACAGGCCTTGATCTCCGAGGATAGAGCCTTTGACTGATGGGGTGCCGCGGATGTTTAAACCAGAACTCATACAGACCTTGAACTCCGAGGATGGACTGATGGGGATGGGGCGCTCCTGATTTGTAGAGCAGAACTCATACAGATCTTGAACTCCGAGGATGAAGCACGCTCCTGATTTTTAAAGCAAACTCTCAAAGCAGAACTCTTATAAACCTTGAACTCCGAGGATGGAGCCTTGGACTGATGAGGTGCCCGTGATAGTTGAAGCCGAACTCTCAGAAACCTTGAACTCCAAGGATGGAACCTTGGACTGATGGGGCGCCCCTGATGCTTAAAGCAGAACTCCTATAAACCTTGAACTCCGAGGATGGAGCCTTGGACTGATGAGGTGCCCGTGATAGTTAACGCCGAACTCTGAGAAACGTTGAACTCCGAAGATGGAGCCTTGGACTGATGCGGTGCCCGTGATAGTTAAAGCCGAACTGTCAGAAACCTGGAACTCCGAAGATGGAACCTTGTATAAGGCGCCCTTGACAGTCAAAACAGAAGTCTCACTGACCTTCAACTCCGAGGATGGAGCCTTGGACTGATAGGCGCCCCTGATTTAAAGCAGAACTCTTGGTGCGCTCCTGATCGTTAAAGCAGAACTCTCACAGAACTTGAACTCCTAGGATGGAGCCTTCGACTGAGGAGGCGCTGGTTCAAGCATAACTTTCACAGACCTTGAACTCCAAGGAAGGAACCTTGGACTGATGGGGCGCCCATGATCTGAATCAGAACTCTTATACAGACCTTGAGCTCCGAGGATGGAGACTTGGATGGATGAAGCGCCCATGATAATAAAAGCAGAACTCTCACAGACGTTGACCTCCGAGGATGGAGCCTTGGATAAGGCGCCACTGATTAAACAATAAACAAAAAAGCAGAACTCTCACAAAGATGGAACTCCGAGGATGGAGCCTTGGACTGATAGGGCGCCCCTGATTTAAAGCAGAACTCTTGGTGCGCTCCTGAGTTGAAGCAGATCTCTCACAGAACTTGAACGCCTAGGATGGAGCCTTCGACTGAGGAGGCGCTGGTTCAAGCAGAACTTTCGAACTTTCACAGACCTTGAACTCCGAGGAAGTAACCTCAGAACTCTTATACAGACCTTGAACTCCGAGGATAGAGACTTGGATGGATGAGGCACCCCTGATAATAAAAGCAGAACTCTCACAGACGTTGACCTCCGAGGATGGAGCCTTGGATAAGGCGCCAGTGATAGAAAAAAACAGAACTCTCACAAACCTTGAACTGAGAGAGTGGAGCCCCGGACTGATGGGGCGCCCCTGATAGTTGAAGCAGAACTCTCACAGACCTTGAATCAGGATGGAACCTTGGACTTACGGGGCGCCAGTGATTCTTAAAGCAGAACTCTTACCGAGGCTGAGCGACGCCGAGCGCCGAGCGACGCCGAGCAACGCCGAGCGACGCCGAGCGCCGAGCGACGCTCGGCTGCGCTCGGCTGCGCTCGGCATGCGCTCGGCTGCGCTCGGCTGCTCGGCTCTGCTTGGCTGCGCGGATTTTCCTACGACCGCGCCACCGCCACAATCGGGAATTCGAAGGCTTCAGATTACATCCTTAAGTTCCGCTTAAAGAGCCCTTATAGACCTGTGCTTGTACTTGTTTCCCCGAAAACAATGGGGTTGGGACAGCTGAGCGAAGGGCCACTTGAAGACCGGACTTGGCTTGGCAATACGGCTAGAAACTCAAACGACAAAGTGAACACGGCCTAAGCCCTAAGCAAGCACTAAGCCCCTTTTCAGGATATCGGGACACACTTGCCAAACTCAGCCCCTCGAACTAGCCAGGCACCCACAATTGCCTTTGATTTTGGTTTATCCTAAGGCTCAGAATCGCCCAAAAGCCTCATATAGTACGGTCTTTGGGCCCAAAAAGCCATAAAACATATGAGTCCTTAGAGCCTTAGGGTTAACCCCTAAACACCCCAGTCTCCCCTTAGATTTTGGCTTAGTGACCTGAACTTTCGACCCCAAGAGTTTACGGTTTGGGGTTTAGGGCTTCTGGGGTTTAGGGTTTAGGGTTTAGGGTCACTCCCTCAGACCTAGACCCTTTTCGAGAGAGTGGCCTTGCCACCCGATGCTATTGGCTGTTTCCTCTCATCGACAGTTTTGGCCCCTAAGGGTCCATATACTCACGGAGCATATACTTGGCCTGAAGGTAGAGCTTGTATAGGTACTTTACTCTAGTCTTGAAGTCTAATCATATGGATACATGGACCCCTAGGATGCGCAAACAAAAACCACGTCGAAGCTTGGCTCCCTGCGAGGAGATAGAGCGCAAAGCGCTTCATCTCGATGTCGTACCTGGATCTCAGTTTGACCCTGAGGCTCTAAGGACTCATAGTCTAAGGCCTTTGGGCCCAACGGGTTTAGGGTTAGGGTTTAGGTAAGACCATACTGTGTAAGGACTTTGGGGCTAGCTTGAGCCTTAGGGAAGGGTTTAGATGTTTAGGGTTCAGGGTTTGGGGTCAAGGGCTTCGGCTCGATACATGGTATAGGGCATATCAGGATCAGACTTGGGACAAGCGCTTGCGTTCTGGGGCTCGAGGGCTTGTTTAAAGGGATATATAACTAGTTTATAAGGATGTACGATGGTTTATGTTTTTAAACCAAAGCCCTACAAAAAACATAAAACAGGAGTAGGTTATGACCCCTTCCTTCGAGACGTATAGGATCAATATCCCCTCAAGCAATGAGAAGGCTTTCGGATCTCCTACCCAGAGACTCCGGGCACGCCCTGATCTGTCGACCCCTTAGGTAACCCTAAACCCTATAAGCCCGAAAGCCCAGAGACTCCAAAACCCCTCCATTGAGGAATATGCCTTAAATCTTTTATTGGGGTCCTACGACAATTTGAGGCATGTTCCTTAATAAAGGGGGCTTTTGGAAGGTCTGGGTATATTAGCGTCAGGATCTTGGATCTCCAGGTGCCCGCCCTAAACCCTTAGAGCCTAAACCCTAAACGGCCCTAAAAACCCTTAGGGCCTTAACCTTAAACCCCTAGACCCTTAGAGGCTAAACCCTAAACCCCTCAACCCCTAAACCCTAAACCCTTAGAGCCTAAACCCTAAACCCCTAAGCCCTAAAGCCTAAACCCTAAACCCTTAGAGCCTTAACCTTAAACCCCTCAACCCCTAAACCCTAAACCCCTAAGCCCCTAAACCCCTAAACCCTAAACCCTTAGAGCCTAAACCCTAAACCCCTAAACCCCGAAACCCTAAACCCTTAGAGCCTAACCCCTCAACAGCAGGTCCCCGGTTTTCCACGGCGCACCCGTGGTGCGCGGCGTGGAAGCCCATTGGGTAGAAGATGATGCCAGAGATGGTCATCTCGGACAATGTCTACTTACCCATAGGCTCCTAAGTAGTTCCTTTTTATGGTTCGAGTTTAGAATCCTAGAAGGTAATCCCAAAAAGGAACTACTAGGGAGCCCATGGGTAGGCTTCTTAGGGTTTACGGTTCAGGTTCTTAGGGTTTAGAGTCTATAGGCTATCCTCAAAAAAGTATCTAGGGCTGCGAATTGTGACATCCCTATATAGCTCCCAAACGAGCTAGGGTTTGTGGGTTAACCCTAGCCCTCATGGCTTAGGGCGGAGCTGCCAAACTGAGGGGAGATGCAGCCAACCCGTTGCCTCTGAGTAGTCTAGTGCAATCTTATCTTACCCAGATCTGCCTATAACGCTTTGTACCTGCAGTTGAACCTCAAACGAGTCACTAAAACGCACAAACCGGTAGGGTTCGGGGTTTGAGGGGTTTAGGGTTTCGGGTTCAGGGTTTAGGGCTTAAGGTTCAGGGTTCTGGAATCTTGGAAACCTGAACCCTGAACCACGAAAAAGTTCGAAATCTCGTCACCCTCATACATGATAGACTCTACAGCTCTACGCTCTAGAGTCCTGCTGTGAGATTCGGATGTCGGGGTCTACGGCTCAGGCTTAGAGGGTTGTAGTGTAAGGGTTTAAGGGGTTTAGGGGTTTAGGGGTTTAGGGTTCAGGGTTTGGGGTTTAAGGGTTTAGTGGTTAAGGCTTCAGGTCGCCCCAAACAGACATGAAACCTACGTGAGCGAATCCGAAAGCCATGGCGACCAAGAAACGATCGGACCTCAACCCTAAACCCTAAACCCTTAACCCTAAGCCCCAAAGAAACAAGGCTTGCAGTTCAGATCATGCTCTGGTTCAGACTAAACCCTAAAACCCTAGGCTCCTAAGTAGTTCCTTTTTGGGATTACCTTATAAAATTCTAAATATAAACCACCAAAAGGAACTACTTAGGAGTCTTTTTGTAAGGTAAACCACAAAAAGGAACTTCTTCGGAGCCGATGGGTAAACCCTAAACCCTAAACCCTGAGCTCTTGCTCTTTGGCTTGGGCATTTAACATCTGCGCGTCTCAGAGACGACCTGCAAAATTAACCTGATGTCTCCTTACCACAGGGACGAAGCACGGGAGTTCTGTCAGTTCTGTCCAGACCCTTGCTTTTAAGATTCAAGGTGTGTTTTTAGGGTTTACCCGTAGGCTCCAAAGTAGTTCCTTTTTGGGGTTACCTTGTAGGATCCTAAACATGAGCCA
Organism: Symbiodinium necroappetens; assembly: GCA_905231915.1. Taxonomy (NCBI): domain Eukaryota; class Dinophyceae; order Suessiales; family Symbiodiniaceae; genus Symbiodinium; species Symbiodinium necroappetens. The sequence goes on along the minus strand of CAJNJA010044908.1, from coordinate 7,804 downwards.
CAAAAAGGAACTACTTTGGAGCCTATGGGTAAGGTTTAGGGTTTAGGCTTTTCAAAGGGTAAAAGGAGGGACCCTTAATAAGGACCCCTAGGTATATAACCTTTATTTACCCATTATACAGCCCATTAAAAAGTAGGGATCGCCATTAGGGGTCCCTCCTTTTGCCCTTTGAGCCTTGTTGAAGAACACTAAACACTAAGACCTCCCCCCCAAACCGAACAGCTTGGCTCTGAGGAGAATCACCAGCGGCTCCATGACGTGGGCCGTGGCGTCCTCCAGCAGAGTGCTGCAAAGTAACGCAGGCACAGTACAGAAGGAGCCTTAACACTGGGAAGAAGGCTCCTATAACGCAAACCAAGACACTGCAAAAACAATAATGATCAAGAGCAAAACGAAAATAAACTCTGGAAGCTATTCATACTTGCAGTGGTAGTCATGGAAAGAAGTACTAGCAATAAGAGTAATCGTGACAATGCTGATCATGGAGATGGTCATCATCATCCTCGTCGTCGTCATAACGATGGGCCCGGTGGCGAAGCAAGCACAGCAGAACATCTTTCCATCATCCGGACGTTTAGAGTCACAAGGTGGTTTGGTCGTGCTGCAAACTAGTAAATATAACCCTAAACCCTAAATCCTATACATCCTAAACTCTAAATGTTCTGCATCAGTGACAGAGGTCGGCTGAGACAGAAGCGTATGAAGATTCTCCATGTGCACATCAGCCTCCTCATCCCTAAACCCTAAGCCAAGCCCAACGATCAAAACCCCCCTAAGCGCCAACTAAGGTTTAGGGTTTAGGGTTTGGATGTAAATTCCTGGACCTCTTAAAGTCCTACGACCCTCAGGCCTGAAACACAGCAATCCCGCTAAACCGAGAAACTCCATGTCCTTACGGTAGACCTTAACGGCCTAAACCACGGGTTTAGGCTTTAGCTTTTTTAGGGTCTAAACCAGTCAACGCTACCAACAACAACACCCCACAGCCCTGAACTTAAAAATCCTCAACCCTGAAAGTCTACACCCTCAACACCTGAAGCCTAACCCAAAGGCTCTAAATAGCCCAAAAGGTGTATGTTGTATGGTCTTTGGGCCAAAAGCCATACAATATGAGTCCTTAGAGCCCTAGGGTAAGACTTTATAGCAAGTAATCCTAAAGCTCTTTGTGCACCTGGACACTTAGGAACATCTGCAAGGAAGGCAGGGGGCAGGGGGGGTACTCTAGACCCAAGGCACTAGACATCACCCGAGCAACCCGGTAACCGGTTTATGAGGGATTGTCAGGGGGTTATAAGGGTTTGAAGGGGTTTATATGCTTGTTGTAAGGGTTGAGAGCATAGGGAATCCCTTATTACACTATTTGTCCTTAATTCGGTGCCCAAATTTTTTGGGGTCTACTATACGGGGTTGAGGGTCTACTATGGGCATCATACAGGGAGTGGTAGTACTGGCCTTCTCAACATGGTCTTGAATTGAAATTTAGGGCCCAAATATCCTAAACCCCGCCAAACCCCTGCAGAAACCCTGAACCCCTGAACCACAAAGCAAGGCAACCCCCAGAAGTCCCAAAGTGACGCCCTAAACCCTAAACACTAGACCCTATTCCGCCTTCATTCCGAAGCATGTAAAGACCTCGTAGCAGGCCGTACCCTTGCAGATGTGCCCGGCCCTGGGCGGCTCCGCTTTTAGGATCTTGTAAGGTTAGGTTTAGGGCTCAAACCCTAAATCCTAAACCCCCAAACCCCTAAATTTCCAGGTTAGGTTTAGGGCTCTGGGGGTTGAGGCTATAGGGCTATAGGGGTTGTGGGTTTAGGGTTTAGGGACGCCCAGATCTCCATACTTTCGAAGGGTTTAGGGGTTTAGGGTTCCCAGAGACTCCAAAACCCCTTAGTTAAGGAATATACCTTAAATCATAGTTGGGGTCCTACTATAAATTAAAGGTATATTCCTTAACTAAGGGGTTTTGGAAGATCTGGGTTTGGGGTTTAGGGTCTAATGACGCATGTTTGAAGGCCGCCGTGCCAAAGAGGATACCACCTGAGTCTTGCGGGGGCTGTTTTGAGACTGGGGTAAGGCTAAACCCTAAACCTCTAAACCCCTAAACCCCTAAACCCTAAACTCTATATCCTAAACCCTTATAAACCTCTAAACCCCTTAACCCCTCGACCACGGGACTTTCATAAGGGTTGCGTTGCACTTATAATGTCACAAGCTCCATGCGGCCTTACCTCCTTCAAGTCTCGATCCTAGCATTTAGCGGCCAAAACCCGTAGTCATACCAGCTCTGGTTTGCATATTCTCTCCGATGTAGTGAACCCCCTTTGCAGGATTTTGATGGTGAGTTAGGACTTTGTCACCGAAATCAAGGCCAGGTAGCCAAGTCACAGGACTCCACTGGGGGAGTAGACTTCTAAACAAAGTACCGCCAATCTTTGAAAGGGTTCGAAACTACCCCCGAATCCTACACTCCTCCATTTGCACTGTAGCCGTCTAGCCTACAATGACTACATCCCTGAGTGCCTGTAGCTAACTCTTAAGTTAAGTAGTTCGGACCCTTTTTTGGATACTTTCTCGGGCACCAGAAGCCAATCTGCAGTCTAAGCCCTACACCACTAAACACTGAACCCTAAACCCGAAACCCTAAACCCGAAACCCTAAACCCGAAACCCGAAACCCTAAACCTCAAATCTTCAATCCTGAACCTGAGACTCCTCTTAGACAATGAAAACTCGCACGAACTCCTCAAGCAACTAAGCTCTCAACTCTCCACCATGAAAACCCCCGTAAGGGTTTTTTTGTTTTAGGGTTTGGGGCTTAGGGTTTAGGGTTTAGGGTTTAGAGTTTAGGGATTGGGGCTGGAAGCGCGAAACCATCCAGGTCCACTCGTTCTCCGAAGTGTTTTTCGCTCTGACCCACGTGAAACAGGGCATGGCCTTCTTGGCAGCTTGCTCTTTGCTGGTCGTGGCGAATAAGTCCCTAAACCCTAAACCCTAGACCCTAAACCCTAAACCCTAGACCCTAGACCCTAAACCCTAAACCCTAGACCCTAGACCCTAAACCCTAGGTGCTTTAGGGCCAACGTGTGTACTGTTTGACTTTAAGGAGGCCCATCCTCTCAACCCGAAGCTGGGTTTAGGGTTTAGGGTTTAGGGGTTTATGGTCTAGGGCTTTAGGTCTTAATTAAGGTTTAGGGTTGTGGTAAGAGTTAGGATTAGGGGGACTCTCGGGGATATAGACCCTCTCAGTACGGTCCCGTTTAAGAGAGCCATAAGTAGGGTTAAGAAGGGTCCCCTTTTAAGGGATATCCCCAATACTACCTAGGCTATGGCGAATTTGGGATTCAGGGTGACGTGAAACATTGCCTTGACGCAGCCCACTTTGGAGCTGGACGGAAGACGCGAAACTGAACTTCCATTGCTGGGTGTTGCACGCACCAGGCTAAGGGTTTAGGGTTTCGGGTTTATAAGGCTTAGGGTTTAGGGCTTTGGGCTTATAAGGTTTAAGGTTTAGGCCTTTGGGTTTTAGGGTTTAGGGGTTTGGGGTTTAGGGTTTAGGGCGTTAGGGTGTTAGGGTGTTAGGGTTTACTTCAACAGCCCTGCAATCGCTAACACTAGGCAGTAGTCTAAGCGCCCAACAACCTAAACCCTAAACCCTAGACCCTAAGCCCTAACATTTATAAATAGGTATTCCTTTCGGAGCATAGAGGCAACTAGACAGTTTCTCAATGTGCCACCTACGACACCGCTCTCGGTAGGCTTAGCCGAACCTTGCACCTGCCCGAATGCAAAATCTCCCAAAAGCTGTCAAAAGCCTATTCGGCTTGCAGACCATGCGAAAGCTCAACACTTTAGGCTACCCAGACACTCCACTGCCCCTTTATCAAGCCCTACGGTTGCACGTACCCAAATAGATATACTTAGGCCTTAAAGTAGTCCCTGTAGGGGTACTTTAGGGTCAAAGTATACTCATATGGATACATGGACCCTTAGGGAAGGTGAAGACTAGCCAGAAGGATCCTATAATATGACTTCAACCTTTTCTCATTGTACCCAGACCCCCAAATCCTAAAGCCCAGCACCCCAAACCGCATTGAAATCCAAAAGGTTGAGTTCACAAAATGGTATCCTAGAGAGAGTGCTCGAATTTTCTGCGTGAAGAGTACGGCCTTCCGCAAGGTATCCATTTGCTTGCATCCTTGTTTAGTGATATTAAGGATCAGGGTATGGGGTTAGGGCTTAGGCTCCCTGGCCACTTGTGCGCACTTTCACCGCCGATAAGTAGGCAATGCGCGGGAGTCCAGGCGTTGTCGCCTCTGCACGAACTTGGAGGGCCGTGACTACCTCAACCCCATAAAACCTACTTTTTCAGGACATAGGTAGATAAGGGTGCCGTGCTATATTGGGACCTAAAAAGGTACCATAATTTAGAGAACTACCCATATATATATATATATGTATGAGTATATAATATATCATCATATTAGAGAACCCGAAAAGGGAAGGTTTCGCACGGTAGTAGTAGTAGTAGTAGTAGTAGTAGCAGCAGGAGTAGTAGTAGTAGTAGTAGTTGTTGTTGTTGTTGCTGTTGCTGGCAGTAGCAGTGTAGTAGTAGTAGTAGTAGTAGCAGCAGTAGTAGTAGTAGTAGTAGTTGTTGTTGTTGTAGTGGTTGCTGTTGCTGTTGCTGTTGCTGTTGCTGTTGTTGTAGTTGCGGTCAAGCGGTAATTTTCCCATGCGTGCATCCCAAAACCTCACCGTTTAAGCCTTGAAGCCCGACTGGAGAAATCCTAACCCCCAATATCTCCAACATAATGTAGGGGCGTTAACAACAAGAAAACTAATTTATTATTATGGTTATTATTATTGTTATTATTATTGATATCGTTATTACCATTATTATTATTTTGATGCTTTGTCTTCTTTTTTGGGAGGGGGGTGGGGGGTGGGGGTATGTTCTCCTAAAACGATTATGAGGAAAATGGTATAGGTTTTTATTTGGGCCCATATCTTAAACCCGGAAAAAACTTGGCGATGGTCCCTGCGCCTCGCCACTTCTTGAAGCCTCTTGGCGCCTAGGCGTCCAAGTCTTTTGGGGAGGTCTGGTGTTCAAGGGCTCATATTTTTGCTGGCTTTTGGGCCCAAAGACCCTGCTGTACATGGCTTTTGGGCTGGTTTGAGCCTTAGAGCTACGGCTTTAGGGTTTAGGTTCTGGCATCACAGCTTCAGGGCGTCGGGTGTACTATGTCCCCCGACCCTCCACGTAGCAAGTATGCATGTATACATATTTACTTATTTACACATACATGTACATATATCCACGTCTATGTGTTTATAATATATATATACACATGTATGTGTATAATCATATCTATATATTCATGTCTGAGTACAAAGGTTCTATGCCAGGCAGCGGTGCGAAAGCGAAGCCAGGCGCATCGAGCGTCGCTGAAGCTTGAAGTCTGCTGAGTCGCCTGTTTTAAATTTTAGGGTTTAGGGCTGGGTCGCCTGTGCAAAGACAGAGGGGCTTAGGGTTTGGTTTCATGGGGCTCGATACGTCTGATAAACAGGGTGGGGGGGGGGGGCACTTGGAGCATCGGAGGACTTGTTGAGTAGGTGGTGAGTAGAATTACAAGTACCCGGATTGCGCTCACAAGTCTATAGAAAGACTACCTGTCGCGTTCCAGGATCAACATTGGTATACCAGAATAGGCCTCCAAAGCCTACTCTGACCATGAAAAGCCCTATACTCAACCCTTGCAGTAGCCCTCATAATAACGGACTATGACCGTATGTGGTAGAAGATCTAAACATCCCTTACCCCACGGCTCGAAGTCGCCCAAAAGACTTGTAACAGTATGGTCTGGGCCCAAAAGCCATAAACGAATGGGAGTCCCTAGAGCCTTAGGGTTGTTGAAGCCCTTTAAAGGAACCTGACTCAAAAAAATAAGCATATTAATATAGCGCGGCGGAGCCCAAGTCCTCCCCAAACCAGGGGGCAGTAGCGATGCAGAAGGCAGGAGCAGTAACAGTGCAATGGGTGGGGCATTAGTACGCAACACGAGACCCGAACTGGTGTACTGGAAACAAGTCAAGTTGTTGGCTGAATATGAGCCGGAGCAGAATATGGAAACAAGTTATTGGCTGGAGTATACGGCGGAGCATGTCTATAAAACATAGTTCAACTGGCATCACGCAGATGCGCGAGCGAACATCTCGGCCACATCGGCTTCTGCAATAGCCTGGACCCGCTGAGTATATGCGGTGGTCGCTTCAGCAGGTGGTACGCCAGTCGCGATGGAAGCGCCCATGGACCTATGGCGGGCTGCCTCTGCCAAGGCTTCCGCATTGGTCATCCTCTCAGCTTTCTTTTTAGCTTCCTCCGACTTGGCTTGGAGCTTGATGGCATGCTTGATGTTCTTGGCTGCCTTCCCAACTCCCAATTGAGCAGTGGCCCGGTTCGTGCGATCGGATGTTTCGGGTTTAGGGTTTAGGCTTTAGGGCTTAGGGTTTCGGGTTTAGGGTGTTTAGGGTTTAGCGTTCAGGGTTTAGGGTCTAAGCTTTAGGCCTTAGGGTTCAGGGTTGAGGGGTTTAGGACCTGCTTAGGGCGTATAAACCATGCCTCTGGATCCGAAATTTGAAGGATTATATTCTTACAATCGTGCCAGGCGCATCCGGCCAAACCCGGGCCCTCACCCCAAAACCCAGCACCCCCTAAACCCCAACACCCAAGCACAAGCCCACCCTAAACCCTAAACCCGAAGCCCTGCCTCCGAACCCCCCCTAAGCCGGAGCCTGGAACCCAAGCACACTCTAAACCCTAAGCCCTAAGCCCTAAACCCTGAACCCTTAGACCCTAAACTTCAGGGTCTAAGTGCCCTAAACCCCACACCCGAAACCCTAAGCCCAAAGCCCTAAAGCCGAAGAGCCCCCCCCCACCGTCCTCCGTCACTCGAGGGCGAGTTTCTGCAGGGGCTCCGATCGTCGAAGGGCACGGCGGCTGGCAGCCGACCTCTGCCAGCTCTCGGCTTCGGGTTTCGGGTTCGGGGTTTAGGGTTTAGGGTTTCGGGGTTTACGGTTTGGGGGTTTAGGGCTTTAGGGTTTTAGGGTTTAGGCTTCAGGGATTAGGGTTTATCTGCTTCGGCAGCTCGATGTGTCGAGGAGTAGAGGACCAGAAGCCTCTTGCGCTGCTGCGCGGAAAGGTCATCGCACTAAAGGTTTAGGGTTTAGGGGTTTAGGGTTTAGGGTTTTGGTTGCCATCACGCGGAATCACAATGATACGCCTGTCGAAGATGCGGCCCAGGGTCTTAATCTCGACGGTAGATGCATACACGGACTCTGAAGCTGCAAGCTTGAGGTGCTCCTCAAAAGCGGCCTCTGGTAAAAAAAAGCGCCATCGCGCAGTTTCTCGAGTGCCGGACCAAGGGAGACAGGTCCCACAGTGATCCCGGGCACAAGGGCACAAGGGCACAAGGGCACGGCAAGGGCACGGAAAGGGCACGGAAAGGGCACAAGGGCACAAGGGCACCAGGGCACCAGGGCACCAGGGCACCAGGGCACCAGGGCACAAGGGCACAAGGGCACAAGGGCACAAGGGCACAAGGGCACAAGGACACAAGGGCATAAGGGCACAAGGGCACAAGGGCACGTAGCAGCACCAGCCGTAAGTAATAGTAGTCGTAGGTAGTAGTAGTAGTAGTAGTAGTAGTAGTAGTAGTAGTAGCAGTAGTAGTAGCAGAAGTAGCAGTAGCAGAAGTAGCAGTAGCAGTAGCAGTAGCAGTAGCAGTAGCAGTAGCAGTAGCAGTAGCAGT
>CAJNJA010044897.1:0-26855 GCA_905231915.1 Symbiodinium necroappetens | reverse complement strand
TGGGTTGTGGGTTGTGGGTTGTGGTTATGGTTGTGGTTGTGGTTGTGGTTGTGGTTGTGGTTGTTGTTGTCTTTGTTGCTGTTGCTGTGGTGGTTGGGGTTGTTGCTGTTGTTGTTGCTGTTGCTGCTGCTGCTGCTGCTGCTGCTGCTGTTGGTGTTGTTGTTGTTGTTGTATTATTATTATAGTGGCTGCATATAATACTGGTTGTAGCAAGTAGTATAGTGGCTGTATATATAGTAGTAGTTGTAGTGAATAGTTGCAAGTAATTAGTATGCATTAGGTAGGAGGAGGAGGAGAGTATCTTGAGTTGCCGGCATTGGCCAAAAAACACCGAAATCAGTAAGTGGGGTCTTTGACAATGTTGGCGTGAACCAATAATGAGGCAATGTCGTCTTGGGGTGAAGCTCCTGCTATTGAGTTCCAGGACAGGCCGTCATTCTGCGGATACTTTAGCGTGGCCAGCGATTTTGACGGAGCTTCAGGGAGCCACTCTTCCAAAACAGCCCTACACTGCGAAGATGAGCTGTTGCGCTATCTAAAGTCTAGTCTAGGGTTTGGAGTCTAGAGTTTAAGCTACATGGCCAGAGGCAGTTGGAGTATAGCCAGTTCGCGAAGCCGACAGGGAGGGGTATCGGTTGTTACTTGCGCCAGGCACAGCCTAAAACAATTCAGATGAAGGCTTGGAGGCCAAGACGCCTACTACTGGGTCTCGGGGACAACTTTAGGATGTTTCAGGGTTGGCGGGGTGTGGACACAAGTCGATGTGGTAGTCTGATTGTGCAGCCTTCGTTTCTGGTGCGGGCTTGGGGTTGACGGTACTACTGTCAGCCAGCATACAGAATGAAGCCTTCTACACATGCGTAGAAAGACTTGCACATGAAAGCTGAGAGCAACACTTTCCAAAGCCAGTTGACACTCCGAACAACCATGCGAATATTAGCCATCACTTACCAACAGGTTGACAAAGACCTAGGAAGACTGACCGAATCCTAAAGCCCGTAACCCTACACTTGATTTCCTGAGACCCAAACCCTACCTATGCCTCAATCCTAAAGCTGTGGTTTCTTAACCCCAACTGTAGATTCCAAATTCTGAAACAAACAGTCCACCTTTTGCTTGCGGGACACTAGTGAGCCCTAAGCTTTCAAAGCATGTTAAACAGCCCGAAACCCCAAACTAACCGCCCTAAACCCTAAATCTTATCAACCCAAACCCTAAACCCCAAAGCCTAAACCCACAAACACCATAAAGCGAATATAGGGGCTTTGATATATAATTACCTACATTATTTCCGGGGCTCCTTCTGAAAATAACTAAAGTATAATGGGCCCCAAAACCTTATTCTATTCATAAAGGCCCCTACATCCCTAAACCCTGTGACTTACCGTAACCCTTATAGAGCCCTTTTTAAAGGAGCCCTACCCCAAAACCCTCTTCTATTTCTTAAGGCCCCCAAAAGTAGCTGAGGCTTGGCCCAGTGACGACGAGGAGCCCCCTAGACCCTAAACTGGTTTCTTGTTAGGGGATTTTATTTAAGTTACCATAACGGGGACCTATCGTAAGTAATATGGGTTCTGTACTATGATAACTTAAATAAAAATCCCCTAACAAGAACCCAGTAAACCCTAAGCTGAGGCTTGGCGCAGCGACGACGAGGAGCCCATTGAAGTGGTCGGGGATCAGGTGATTTGGCCTCGAGGCAGGGGTTTCCTTAAGGGCTCCCCTTCCTTTAAGGGCTCGGGTTCCTGTTAAGGGCTCCCTTTTTAGGGCTCCCTTTAAGGGCTCCCGTTTTAAGGGTTCCCTTTTAAGGGTTCCTTTTTAAGGGTTCCCTTTTAAGGGTTCCCTTTAAGGGTTCCCGTTTTAAGGGCTCCCGTTTTAAGGGTTCCTTTTGAGGGTTCCCTTTAAGGGTTCCCTTTAAGGGCTCCCTTTAAGGGCTCCCGTTTTAAGGGTTCCCTTTAAGGGTTCCCTTTTGAGGGTTCCCCTTTAAGGGTTCCCGTTCCCTTTAAGGGTTCCCGTTTTAAGGGAACCCTTTAAGGGTTCCCTTTTAGGGTTCCTTTTAAGGGTTTTTCCTTAAGGGTAGTTTATGGTTTGGGGTTTAGAGTTCAGGGGTTTTGGGGCTTAGGGTTCAGGGGTTTATGGTGCCAGGGCTTACTGTAGGGTTTAGTGTTTAGGGCTTTTGGGTGATGAGATTTTCCGGCTTGCAGTGATAAACAAACTCCAGCGAATGATAAACAAAGGACAAGCTGCATTTTTATTTCCAGCCTGTGCAGCAAATGTATCATGGGTTGAGGGTTCAGGGTTTTACAATGCGGGCTTTGGGGTTGTGGTGTAAGGGTTCTAGGTTTCGAATGGGAATGAGATATGTGTCTTTCATGAAACGTTTGGTAAGGTTTCAAAGTTAGTAATTAGTCTTGTACTCTGTCTATATGGGGCCGCTCAGAATATTAGTGAGTGCGGGTAAATGCGGGCTTGAAGCCCTAATCCCTAAACCCTAAACCCTACTTCATTGGGTTTTATATAAGGAACCCAGTCGGCCTTTCACTGAGAATAGGTGGCATGGTAGCTGTAGTAAGGTCCCTCGAAGTTCCTATGTTCGATTGCAAGTGCGGGGTGGGGGGGGACAAGTAGCGGTGGGCCATGCGAATTGCCCAACATGTGCTGCGACCCATCACTGCATGAAGCTGAGGGGCCTAGAGCCGTATGAACTCTTGCTTTATGATTTAGGGTATGTTCTTCATTTCAGTCCTCGACGGCAGGAAGCCGTGACGTGCTCCTCGTGGACGAGGACGCAGACACCTTCACACTCCGACAAATCGGGGACGGTGACAAGGCAAGGGCTTTGCAGGTATTAAAAAGTGATGTAGGGTCCTGTTGGGTCTGACACGGGCTTTATGGGTTGTTTTTGCAGGTGCTTTGGTGTGTTCTTGTGCGTTGGTGTGTAGGTTTTAGGGGCTATGTCGCAATGCAGTACTCCATCATCATCAGAGTATGCTGCTAAACCCTACTGTAAGCCCTCCTGAACCCTAAATGCTAGACCCTGTTTGGGCTCTCGGGGTGGATGATCGGGCTTTATGGGATGTTGATAAAGCTTTAGGGCTCTGTCTCAGGGTTCAGGGTTTATACGGTCTAGCAGAGCAGGGTCCTACAGGGCATTGATGTCAAGGCTTTGAAGGCCAAACATGAGACCTCACTAGACGAGCACTTCATGAATCCCTCATTAATCTAGAACTCATTGTGAAGCCCGGTTTTGAGTGAGAGCCTTTGTGTTAAGGTTTCTTTCATCCCTTCTTGAAGGGAATCCATGCACTGTAGGCTGCAAACGTGGGATTCAAAGCTCGTTTAGGCTTACAGCTTACTTCAGGGTGAGCCGCCCATGCAAAGCCTGCCTATTAAAAAAAACAACAAAACATATGGCCCAGAACCCCAAAACCCTAAACCCTAAACTTTTATCCCACAACAGCAAGGGTTTGGAAGATCGGGTCCGAAAAGACCCGCCCAAGGAGCTTCGATCCTAACCAAGGCCCTTAACTGGGCTGATTTGGGGTTTAGGGTTTAGGGTTTAGGGGTTTAGGACTACACAAAGGAAACCCTATGATTTACTATAGATCCCTATTATGGCAACTTAACTTAAATCCCTTAGCAAGAGCCCAGTCACAGGGGACCATATTCTAAAACCCGATAGTACACTTCAAAGGGGACGACGTTATAGACTCCTATAGGACCCTTTAAAGGATCCAATGCTCCAAGGGATGAGACATTTGAAGAATGAGGATTACCATTTTGGGGGCTCCATCCGATCCTATCCCGTACTCAAAAAGCTCGAAAGCCAAAGCCCTGAAACCAGACCCCTGCAAGTTATAGTGCCCCTAAACCTAAACCCTAAACCCTAAACATCGCACACGGCCTTTCGAAAACCCTCACCGAATGCAAAGTCTGACCACAACCCGGCAGCCTCCACGCCTAGACCTTTCAACACTACACCCTTTCTCCTACTTTGCACCCTGAACCCTAAACCGTAAACCCCTCAACCCTCAAACCCCTCAACCCCTAAACCCCTCAACCCTCCACCCCTAGGCCCTGAAGTCAGAACGATTTCAGGTGCCTTGCGAGGAGTTCCGTGGCTTCTTCGAGCGCTGGGGACCCGTCCTTCGCATCCTCGCGTCAGAAGGAATCCGAAATACGGCTGATGGCATAAATCCTGCATGACCCATACTAAGGAACAGGCCATAATTCCCATGGTTTAGGGTCCTTAAGGTAATGCAGGATTTATATCATCAACCGCACCTCAAGCTACCAGAAACCGAATTTTTTGTAGGTTCTGATTCTGAACCCCAATATGGGTGTCACAGGGACCCTGCCATAAAGTAGGTTCTGGTAAGATAAGGTAACCCAAAGGGTCCTAGGTACTGTTATGGGGCATACTTCCCCAAATCATAATAGTAATTCCTAGTATAGAAACCCTACATTCTACTATATAGGTACATAGGACCCTTTGGGTAAGTGCCAATGCTTGCCCTCGGGTTCCTATATACCCCAAAACCCTACTCCAAGCATGAAGGCCCCCGCTTTCAAGCCACTTACAGGAATTCCGACTTAGTATCCCTTATAGAAGCCTTAAAAGGATCCTTTTAAAAGGGAGTATTACAGGAATTCTGAAAGTAGCCCTTAAGGAAGCCTTATTTTGATGCTTTAAAAGGGAGCATGACAGGGAACCTTTCAAGCCCTTAATAGAAGCCTTATGGGCTACCGGAACCCTAAAAGGGATCCCTGTTAAAGGAGCAGTCTTTTGAGTGTTAGGGGCATCTTTAGTGGACTGCAGGCCTTGAGAGCCCCAAAAAGGAAGGTAAGATATGGGGCCTAAAAGTATACAATTTCGCGGGCTCCTTATTCCATTCTATACCTACGGTCTCCATTGTAGTTCCTTGCTTTTGGTTTAGCCAAGTTTATGTCAAGGATCCGAAAAGGTAACCCCCCAATAAGGAACTACAATGGAGACTGTAGGCAGTGTAGCATACCCCAACCTAAACCCTATTCTAACGATTAAGGCCGTAGGTTCTGCAGGGTACGGCCCTGTGGCTTCGCGCGCCCAACTAGGAAGGTTTGTGTACCAGAGACACCCAAAAATCATTCTCGTCGGGTTTTGGGTTTATAGGGTTCGGTTTTTTGCAACACAGGGGTTCGAGTGCTTAAATCGTAGGGAGGATGGGTATTCTCAGGCAGGGAGAGTTTGGATTTGCTCAGGTTGAGCGCTCCAAGGGTACAGTGCACATGTGGCACGGAGACACGAGCATCCGCTATTTGGAGAAGGGGGAGCTCGCACAGCGCCGGCGGGAGCTAGGTTTGGAGGTCACGGATGGTGTTGAACTGTTGGTCACTGCGGATGATGCCGCTGCACACAGGGACGAGAAGCATGCAACTCTCCGAAAGCTGTGGGAGGAGGAGAACGCTTGCATATTCTTGGGCTGCGATCGGCAGCACCTTGTGCAAGTGCCCGCGGGCTTTGTGGCAGCCGGCGCACCGAACGACCAAAACAAGGCACAAATTCCGCAGACAAACATCCAGCGCTTGAGGTTGGTTGTTGCAGCCAAAACGAAGTCGACCGCGATGAAGTTCGCGTGGACACGGATGCCAAGCACCGGACCGAGGCCATTTCATGCATGCCGTAGATTGAACTCACGGAGGTCATAACTTCCGGAGCTCAGATGGATGCTAATCTTTCCGTGGCCACTTTCTTGCAGCAATAATTGCACGATAATTTTGCACGGAGCACAATTAACAGGACACGAGAGAGAAGGAAGGGCCGAAAGGGAAAGGAAGACGGACACCACGTGCACAGAGCCCAAGCCCTAAAGAACGCGACCGTTTTCCATAACGCTGCTAACGCCCTGGTCTTGTGCGTAGCCCGAGCTCATCTTGATCCAAAACAGCTCCGTGGCATGAAGTGTCTCAACTGTCCAGACCAATTCTGATATTTACTATTTCAGCTAAAAGAAGTACATGCATGGTTCGGCGAGCCTGGTTGCGAAAAGCGGTGGGGGGCACCAACAATCCCGCCTATGTCGCACCACGGTAAATGCCCACTTCGACCTGCGCGGTGAGGTGCAAACACAGTGTCCATGTGGTGTGCTTGCAAGCGGACCTATACGCCTCGCAGTTCCTTCGCCAGCACAGGCCGCGCAACATCATCATGTCCGCATCCCGATGTCAAGGAAAGGTAGAGAGTCTCAAAAACCCTGAATCCAAGATCCTATAAACCTCAAGCCACAACAGATTGCAAATGTGTCTTTCGGCCCTGTAGCGTCCTACCCGGACCACGTTTGCCCCCTGTACGGACCTAGCACCTTACAACCCCAGAGCCCACAATCCCTAAATCTTTAAGCGGCTGCGCCCTGAAACCGCAAGTCTTTCAATCCTAGATGAACCCGAAAGCCCCCAAACCCTAAACCCTAAAACTCAACCCTCTGAGCCTTAATTTGTAAATCCTGAAGCCCGAAAGCCTCGAATCCGAGTGACGTCACTGTCACCCAGAAACCCTAAGTCACTGAATCCTAAATTTGGGGTTTAGGGCTTTAGGCGTTCTAGGGTTTAGGGTTTTAGGTTTTTGGGTTTAAATGATCCTAAACACACAAAGCCCTGCACCCGAATGAACCCTAAACCAAACCACCAAGAAAGCAGCAACTAAGCCAGAGGCCTCGTAGTAGTTCCTTTTTAAGGTTTTTATTTAGAATTTAGAATCCTATAAGGTAATCCCAAAAAGGAACTACTTAAACCCTAAACCTTAAACCCAAAAAGGAACTACTTAGGGGGCCTATGGGTAAGCCAGAGGCCAGTCTCACCGAGTGCGCTGGGATGATGGAGACGCCTGGCACGAAGCTCAGACTTCAGTTTGTTACCACAACCCAGAGACTCCAAAACCCCTTAATTAAGGAATATACCTTAAATCATATTGGGGGTCCTTCTATAATTTAAGGTATATTCCTTAATTAAGGGGTTTTGGAAGGCCTGGGAAGGTACCAAAATGGGACTTTCCGAAAGTTAGGGGTACCTTATTCTGGGGTCCTGATAAGAAGGATCCTACGGTACTATATTAGGGTCCCCTATTTTTTCGGAAACCCCGAAAACCCTAAACCCTATTTTCGGAAACCCCCCCCAACATGTGCCAAGGATTCTAAAATCATTCAAAATCCAACTTCGAGGGCTCGTAGCGATTTTTCTATTGAGGTTCTCGTAGGACTAGAAAATCGGTTTAGGGTTTAGTGTTTAGGGTTTAGGGTAAAACTATCGTGGGTTTCCAGGGGCGAAAGTACCATGCTAATTACATGATGCCACGGAGCACTTTCGCGATTCACCAGGCCCTGTTGTGGGACGTTGCACGTGACGTTTCTGCAGAAGGTCACCGGCTAATTACGTCCAGGTTTTCCGAGCGACCCCGCTGTACCATTAATTGAAATCCATCCAGCACGATCTGGGGCTTTGGGGTCATCTCTGCTGCTTGCAGTTGTGCTATGATGTGGCTCTCGCGACCCCATCCGTGCGGCTTCGACTGCCGAAGATTCGCAGACTCACACACAATGCCGACCTCAAATTGCGGCCTTTTCTTTCCGAAACCCAAATGAGTACACAGCTCTCGGTCCCTTTAGGTCCCAGAAAAGAGCACTGCACACTTACAAAAAGACCGCAAAACCCTGAGGGTCCATGTATCCGTATGAGTATACTTGAGTATACTTTGTCCCTACAGGACGTATATAGGGACTACAGTAAGGTCTAAGCATCTACTAGTCGGTACATGGACCTTAGGGAAAGGGACCCTGGTTTAGAGAACTACCCAATCAGCAAATTGTTCTACAGTTTGGAACCTTGGTCAAGCTAGTCAGGTTTTCGGCCCCTTAACGGTTCCCTAAACCCTATAAACCCTAAACCCATATAAACCCTAAACCCCTATAAATCCCAAATCTACAATTAATTCTTGGCAAACTTGCAGTCATGAGGGACGAAGTTGGACTGTGCCCAGAGGCTCGGGTGACTTAGCAAGTAGGTTGTTCCCAAAGGGTCCTGGGTACTGTTATTGTAGATACTTTCCCAAATCATAATAACAGTTCCTTACATTCTACTATATAGCTACTTTGGACCCTTTGGGGTTGGTCGGGTTATAAGATCCCGGTGAGAACGTATTAGGGTAAGTAGCTTGAAGTCTATCGGGCGTATGATAAGCCCCCGAAGAGGGGAGAATGTAGACTAAGTCCCCTGATCCGTCTGAAGTAAGGGCACGAACACCAACCCTAAACCGTCTCAAGCAAAGGACCCTCGCCCAGGTCCCGCATCCCTGGGTTGGCAATGTCCCGCAAGGTTGGGTTCGGGTTTTACATCTAATGCTTTGGTGGGTTTAGGGTTTAGGGCTTAGGGTTTGGGGTTTAGGGGTCATGGATTGGGTGGGGAGTATAGGTAGGATGGACATGCCTGGAAGGGTGAAGCCCTCCAGCGAATTTGTTTCTGGTGATCCTTAATGTATCATGAGTTCCTATGTATGTCGGAGGGCCAACAGGCGTTTGGTCTGCGTGCTAACTTCGTGGCTGCACTCAGGGTTTCGGGAGTTTTAAGATTTACGGCTTTCAGTGTGTCAAGGTTTAAGGACCTGCGAATGAGTCGTGCCGGGGTTTAAAAATCGTTAGAAAGCCCTGAACTGACGCCCTTGACTGCACCCCTCTGAAAGGAACCCTGAAGTTTAGGTACATGGGGAGCCTTGTGGGAAACAGACATGGGAACAACCGTCCTCAACGGAACCATCAAGAGCTCCTACTCTCAACCAATGTTGAGGGTACCGATTCATGAGCCCTCGAGAAAGGCATAGCCATGTTCTGGCAAGGGGGCGAATCGAAAGTGTATTGGGCCAATGTCTAATTACACCCCAAGCGCTGTAAGCCCTAAACCCTTGACGTTGGCTTGATTGTCTGATTCTGGACCTTGAATGCCGGCAGTGGACACAGGCTTCCTTACGCATCCCTCGAAAAATGAGCCTCTCCTACATATGAGTGGCGAAGTTTTGCTAGAGAATGTCGACTCATATCCCATCCAAAGGCCGCTCCCTGCAATCAGGGTTTAGGAGTTGGGGTTCGGGGAAGGGTGTCGAGGTTTGAGGATTTCACTGTAGAGAGGTTGCTATATTCAGTGGGAGTCGCATCCCCTTGTCGTTTGGTCCCGAATCTCGTCCCTGTGACTCTGTTACGTTCTCTGCCAAAATCCGCTTTGAATCATCCAGACTTTTAGATCACCGCCAAATCGGGCGTGACCCCAAGCACAAATAGTTCGTGAGGAAGCCGGACGGCAGGCAAGGAAATGTCCGTGGGGGAGACCCGCTGTATAGGGCTTTTGGATTGCGGTAGGGGGCTTCTGCGGGTTCTACAGAGGCTACTACAACGGTTCTGAAGGGTTTAGGGTTACCCTAAACATCCTAAACCCTTAAACCCTAAACCTTAAGCATCCTAGACCTGCCTGCCAGGGTTTTTCAATGTTCGGGTTCAGGGTTGAGGGTTCTGTTTGGGGATGCAGGCTGGGGGTTTCACAAGATCTTCAGATTCAGGCTCAAGGATTTAAGTCGGGGTCTTGACCGCTGTTGGGGCTTAAGCTTTAGAGTAAGCCCTAATTACCCATAGGCTCCATAGTGGTTCCTTTTTGGGGATAACCTTCTAGGATCCTAAATACAAAGCACAAAAAGGAACTACTATGGAGCTTATGGGTAGCTACCGCAAAGCAGAATTTGCCAGTTTTCATTCTGCGGCAAAAAGCGCGACAACGAAGGAAGGTAGCCACCAACTACGACATACTGTGATATAAATACAGCCAGCTCACAACAGCCCGCAAAAGCAAAACTACCCTGCTCCATCTTCCCCGCCAACTTGACCGATATTCAGGCTCTAAATCCAGTAAGCAACTAATGCCCTCAATCCATCAACCCCGAACCATCTGAATCGGGCTACAAATCACACATTGTGGTTGGCACTTGGCCAAGAATCCGAGGCCTCTAAGCGAACATCCCAATCCCAAAGGGTCCTGGGTATTATCATGGGGGAGACTTTCCCCAAATCAGAATAGCAGTCCCTAACCCTAACCCCCCAGATACCTACTATATAGGGTACTAGAGCCCCTAGGGCCCTATATAGTAGGCACCTGGAGGGTTAGGGTAACATAGAGACCTTACCTTCTACTGTATAGGTGCTTTGGACTTTTTGGGAATCACCTCAACTTCGCACCAGACTCTCCCTCTCGAGTACGACAAGCAGCTCGCACGCTGGGTACCGTGGCTGCCTCCAGAGGATCCGCTGATGCTTAAACCCTAAACCCGTGGCTCTGTTAAACCCATCACATGAATACGGCGGCCTGACCCAATGGGTCCTAGGTCGTCCTAGGTACTGTTATGGCGGATTCTTTTCCTGATCCTAACATAGAGACCCTACATTCTACTATATGGGTATTTTGCACCCTTTGGGTGAATCATTACCCACCTTGTTTCGTGGGTTCTTGAATATACATAAGAACCGCACGGCCCGATTCTAATCATTGAGGCCCTAATGTCTTCAGCCCCTGAAAACGTACCCCCCTGTTGCCATGAGCCCAAACCTTCAACCCTAAACTCCCAAACCCCAACCCCGAAAGCCTAAACCCGAAACCCTTAACCGTAAACCCCTAACCCCTAAACTCCGAAACCCTGAACCCCTAAAGCCTCAAGCCCTAAACGCCGAAAGCTGAATCCTTGAAGCCCTGAACTCAAAGCCATACATTGGGAGTTTCAGAAACCACGGGACCCAAATGACCCAAAGTAAAGGGTTTAGGGTTTTGGGCCTAGGCTTTAGGGTAGGTGCTTTAAAGCCTAAGCCTAAGGAGCTACTATATATGTAGGCCCTAAACCCTAAACCCGAATACAGGTCCGTGAACCTGTTGGTTCGAGATGTATGCTTTCAGTGGGAGTCTCCCGACATCTCCCGACCGGCCAGAGGGATGCACTGAGGAAGCGCTACGCCTGGACATGATACACTACCTCAAGCTTAATCCCACACTCGACTTATATAAAGAAGTCATTCTGAAAACCCTAAGCCCTAAAGCCTAATTCGGTTGACACTCGGCCCTCTGGAATGAACATGAAGAGTTCGAGCAAGTTGCCTAGGAGTTCAAGCAGGACTCAGGATGTTTACCACTTAAGGGCTACGGTTTGCTGCAGCTCTTGATTTTGATTTGTCTACCTTGCAAGAACTACTTATTGGGGCCCCTAAGCCTTGAAACGAAAATCCTGGTTTTATCAGGTGTACGACAGTTTGCTCTGGTCTGTTGAGTTTCGTCACCGTCGCTCTGCCAGGGTCAGGATATGTGAAGGGATTCCCGCGTTTCAGTTCCACTTGAACCATCAACTCTCAACCCTATACTCGAGCTTCGACACTAGGCCCTAAGCCCCAAATCCACAGCTCGAAACCCTAAAGCCTCTACAGCTTAACATGGCGAAAACAAGCACCATAAGAACAGCGGCGGTTCAGAGTTGGGGATTTAGGGTTAAGAGCAAGCCGAACCTTCAAACGGCAAACCCCACCAGCCGGAAGGAGCTTCGCAAAGAGAGCGTTCATTGGCTGCCGCTGCTGGAAGCCGAGGCTAGTGCAAAAAGGAGATGTGGTAATGATGTGGTGGCAACTAGGGTTTAAGAAGCCCTGAAGAAAGACGAATCACTTGATCCCTTGTCCTGGTTTGATCCCGAAACCCTAAACCCTAAAAAGCCCTAAACCCTAAACCCTAAAAAGCCCTAAACCCTAAACACTAAGCCAGAAGTTCAGGGTTTCCGGCATGAGGTTTCGGTGCCTCGTGTTTTAAAGATAATTCCTCCAGCCCCGACCCCCCGGAGCCAAAAAACGGCACGCACTTGCGTGTTTTGGGTTCGGTGCTTCCCAAGGCAAGCTATCGTAGACTGCGTAAGCTTAACTACCAGCACCCCCCCAAGTACCCTTTAAGAGAGCCCGTATGGTCCTTAATAGTGGGTATTTAGGGTATCAACAGAGGGTAGTTGGGGGTGCTGGTAGAGTCTAAGCTGAGCCCAAAGCCACTAAATCCTACGCTGCGAAATTTTTTCCCCTACACTCTAAAGCTCTGGGCCCTACTGATGATGATATAAGCCCTGCATTACCTTAAGGACCCTAAACCCTAAACTATGGGAATTATGATATATCCCTCATTATGGGTACTTTATGCCATCAACCGTATCCCAAACAGAGCACCCCAACCACCCCCGCCCCCCACCTCCCCCTCCTCAAGATGTCTCTAAGCTGTTCACCGACTCGGGGTGTTTGGGTTCGGGCCTCAAGGGCTCAAGGGCTTAAGGATTCGGCTGCAGGGTTTCAGTTTCAGGGTTTTGGGTTTCTTAAGGGTGTTGGGCTGAAGGGTTTAAGGGTTTCAGGGTTTAGGGTTTATAACCCTAAACCCTAATTAGGGCTTTAGGGTTTTAGGTTTTAGCGCCAGGGTTCGCGGGTTAAGGCTGAGGGCTTAAGGGTTACAGGGTGTAGGACTGCAGGGCTTAGGGGGATAAGGGGTTTAAGGGGTTAAGGGTTTAAGGTTTTTGGATTTCGGTTCTAGGGTTTAGGTTTTGGAGGGTTTAGGGTTTAAGGCTTTAGGATTTCGGTTTTAGGGTTGGGTTTGGAGGGTTTAGGGTTTAGGTTTAAGGTTTTAGGATTTCGGTTTGAGGGTTTAGGGTTTGGAGGGACTTTCGGACTTTTCGGACTTTCGGTGCTGAAGTGTCTGTGTCAGACGCAGCCCCGGTTTGGAGGCTTTTAGGGTTTAGGGTTTAAGGTTTAAGATTTCGGTTTTAGAGTTTTTGAGGGTTTCGGGATTGGTTTGGGTTTGGGATACTAGCACCGGGGAGTTTATGAAGATGTTAGGCATTCACACCCTCAGGCTAGAGAAGTATCCTAAACCATCCTAAACCCAAGCCTAAACCCTAAACCCTACACCATCCTAAATCCAAGCCTCAACCCAAAACCCTAAACCATCCTACTCAATCGGCGACCTCCAGGCTGAAATCCCTATCCCGACACCCTGCCTACTACTGTTGATGATAGACATCCTGCATTACCTTAAGGGCCCCAAACTATGGGAATTGCGGTATATTCCTTATCATGGGTAATGCAGGATTTATATCATCAACCATAGTGCTTAAGGGCGAGGTTTTGGGAGGGTTTAGGGTTCAGGGTTCCAGGGCACAATTTAGGGTTCAGGGTAAGTTTTATGGTTTAGGGTGGGTTGCTATAATCTTAAGGCTCAAAGACTCATCTTTTTAGGCTTTTGGGCCCAAGACCATACTATATAAAGCTTTTGGACTATTTGGAGCCTGAGGGTAAGGGAGTACAGGGACAATGGCGCCAGCGTGCCTGCATACCGGGATCGGCAGGTTGGAGTTCGAGTGGCGTTGCTGAAGGATGAGTGGCGAGAGGACGGTTACGGGTTTAGGGCTCATCCCCCTAGCCTCTACCCTGAGGCTCTAAGGACTCATCTTTAATGGCTTTTTGGGCCCAAAGACCATAATTATACTATATAAAACTTTCGGTCTATTTTGAGCCTTAGGGTTAGATTTTTTTCAAAAAATCCTAAACCCTCCAAAACCCTAAGCTTTCAAACCCCTGGACCCTTGCTTTAGGATTCGTTTTTCAGGGTTTAGGGTTCCTGAAGACAAGTTTATCCCTTTTAGTGTCCCTTTCTGTATGGGTGCCGTACTTTATTTGGGACCTAAAAAGGCACTCGTATTTAGAGAACTACCCAAGTAATTTATGCTCTAACATACCCCAAAACTCGATTCAGGGTCTAGGGTTTAGGGTTTCGGGGGCTAGGGCTGGGCTTCTAAAGATAACTCTGCTATAACATACCCCCCCCAAACTCTATTAACGTGGTATAGGCCGCGTTTAAGATGATTTAGTAACCCTTACTCTATCCTCTGAAAGGAACGCCGACTAATCCAGAAAGGCACTGTGAAGCACTAATCGGATCAAGGCCTTCGATGTAAACCCTGAACCTAAGCCCTAAACCCCCCCTAAACCCTAAGCTCTAAATCCCTAAACCTTAAGCCCTAAATCCTAAGGCCCTAAAACCCTAAACCCTAAACCCCCCAAACCCCCTAAGCCCTAAACCCCCTACACCCTAAATCCTAAGGCCCTAAACCCTCCCAGGCCCTAAGTTGAAGGCCCTACCTGGACCCCAAACAACCTACTTTGTTTAAGGGCTTATATAGAGGGATAAGGGGTTTAGGATTTAGGGTTTAGGGTTTAGAAATCTTTCTAGGAAGCTCTCAAAAAGGAAGGTTTCAGAGGGTCCAGGTAGCCCCTAAAGCCTCAAGCTAGATGCCCTTTAAAGCCTCAGCTGAAGAGAATCAAGCCCGACACAGGGTGTACTGTAGGGTGTAGGGGGCCTAATAATTAGAATAGGGTTTTGGGGGTCCCTTATAAGTAGAATTATAGTAAGGAGGCCCCAAAATAATATACGTAATTACTATAAGGCTACTATAGTAGGCTTGATTCTAAGGTTTAGAATCTCGGACCTGAGGTTGTTTAGGGTTTAGGGTCTAGGGCTTTTGGGGTTGAGGGTCTAGGGTTTAGGGTTCAGGGTCTAGGGCTTTTAGGTTTGAGGGTCTAGACAAAGGTTAGGACTTAAAGGGCTATAGGGCTTGATTCATGGACCCGTGTTTGGAGCCAGAAGTCTACAAACGATGCCTGCAGCCGGCTTGTATCATCAACAGTATGTCTTAAACCCCAATCTCTGTATGAACCCCAAACCTAAGGACCAGCTACCTTAAACCCTAAGCCCTGAGCCCCATAATTAACCCCTAAACCCTAAGCCCTAAACACCTAAATTCAAGCCCCAAGCCCCCGAACCAAAAGACCGAAACCCTGCACCACTACACCGCTGCTTTGCGCAGGAGGCCCGTTTACCAGACGAGGTGCGCACCCAGACCTTCCAATATCCCGTACTTCAGGAGTACAGGATACCCTTAAATCATATCAGGGATCCTACTATGATTCAAGGTATTTTCCTTAATTGAGGAATATGAGAGATCCTACTATGATTCAAGGTATTTTCCTTAACTTCGGAATATGAGGGATCCTACTATGATTCAAGGTATTTTCCTTAACTTCGGAATATGAGGGATCCTATTATGATTCAAGGTATACTCCTTAATTGAGGGATATGAGGGATGCTACTATGATTCAAGGTATATTCCCCTGAGGGTCCAAGTACCCAAATAGTAGGGTTTCAAGGTCCAAAAACCATTCAGAGTATGGATTTTGGGACCTAAAACCGTACTATTTGGGTACTCGGACCCTCTGGGTTCCTTAATTGAGGGATCTTGGAAGGTCTGGTGCCATCGCAGGGCTGCATCCGAAGTGCTCGAACTTGAGCATCGGGATGTGCATGGCTTGCCATAGTATTTGATGTGTTTCCTTTTCCATACATATGTGTATATATCTATCTATATCTATATCTATATCTATATCTATATCTATATCTATATCTATATCTATATCTATATCTATATCTATATCTATATCTATATATATACACATACATATGTATGTATGTATGTATGTATGTATGTATGTATGTATGTATGTATGCATATATGTATGCATGTATGTATGTATGTATGTATGTATATATATTTACTGACTGACAGATATACGTACATACATACATATACAAAGCCCCGAAGCTGTCTTCGAACTGTCTAGGCTCCCTATCTTAGGGCCCGTTGTATCTTTGAGCAATCTGAGGGAACTTTGAAGGATCTTGCGTGTTTGAGTTGCTCGAGGCCTTAAAATGTTGGAGTTATACGGTTTTATACAGGGTCGTTTACCGGTTTTCTTTGGTATATTGTTCGGGGGGTGCCTTGTCTGGCAAGGCTGGCATCCCGCAGGTGCGCTGCACGCCTGCTTTGAATAAGTCTGGAACTGGATGCCGGAAGATCGTATTCTTTCGAAGTGTACTATGAGTATATACGATAGGCCGTCTTGAAGAAATCGAGCCTGGACTCCTGAAGCCTGAACCCCTAACCTTGAAGCCTACGCCCTTAATCCGAAACTCCCAAAACCCTCAACTGCTGAGCCTTAACCAAGTCCCAAACCCTGAACCCTGAACCCTAACCCCTCTAGACTTTGAGGGCCGTTATTTCCAGCGCCAAAGTCAGCACTCGTCGTGTTCAAGGCCCAAATCTGACATACTGTCAAAAGCACCTATTAGGAGGTCCTGTGCGGCCAAGCATGCTCTGTTGGACTACTTCGGCCCGTGGGGCAAAGCATTTAGAAAAAATGCTTGTAGACCTAAGCCCCTAAACGCCTAACTCTTAAACCCTAACCCCTAAACCCCACTTGGAGGATCTTGGGACTTAGTAAGTAGGGTTATAAGTGCCTTAATTGGGGTTATCGGTAATTATGGCTATAGCTGCCTTAATTTATCACCTCAGTTACCAAATCCCATGAACCTTTAAGTAAAACCCCAACCCCTATGAACCTTAAACCCCAACCCCTAAAACCCTAAACCCTTAAAACCCTAAACGCCTAAATCACAGGTCCCACTGCAGCTGGCTTCGTCGTCTGAAGCTCTGGGAGAGATAAAGCAGCAGCTGTTGGCCAGTTTGGTCCAGGCCAGGGTTTCCTTGGAGGGTCGAGGGACGTGGTGAGTAGGTTTAGGGGTTTAGGGGTTTAGGGTTTAGGAGTTTAGGGGTTTTGGGGTTCAGGGTTTAGGGGTTTAGGGGTTTTGGGTTCAGGGGTTTAGGGGTTTAGGGTTTAGGGTTCAGGGTTGCGAAAAAGGCTCCTTAAAGGGTACCATTAGGGCTACTAGAAGGGTTTAGAGACTTAGTGAGTAGGTTATGAGCAGACGTATGAGTACCCTAAAGGATATCCTATAAATGGCGTTATGACGGTTATTACTTACTAAGTCCCCCCACTCTCCAAGTACCTCATGGAACCCTAAGCCCTAAACCCTAAGCCCAGCCCACCTTGTTGGGGTTCCTGACTATGATTTCCTTATATGGATCCGAACATCAGGGGAGGCTGCTAGGGCTTGAGGTAGGGTAACAGGGTTCAAGCTTTCGGGCCCGATGTTCGGAGCTTAGTACAGGGCCTTGATGGTTTAGGGTCTAGGGTTTAGGGTTTAGGGTGATCACTATAAATCCGGCATGATACCCATAGTAAGCCCATAGTAAGGAATATACCATAATTCCCATAGTTTAGGGTCCTTAAACGTAATGCAGGATTTCTATCATCAACTGTAGAAGCTAGACTGTAGTTTTGACGGACATGTCTACTATGTTCATGATAACTATGGAGATGTTTCGAGATATCATACTATATTCGTGTGGGGACGATGAAGTCGAACTTGTAACCGTGAAATCTGGGCTTAGGCTTCTGGATGATCCTCTAGTTTAGGGTTTGGGGGTTTTAGGGCTGCAGAAGTCTTATAGAACAGAAAACTTGTGCAAGGATCCCTGCTGAAATGTCCAAGGCCACCCGCCCTTTTAGAAGCCATGTTCAAGAAACCTGTTAAATTCCTCAAGACCGTCCCATACTTCAGGGTTCTGAAGTCGGGCTATGCCAGGAGCCAGAAGTAATCTGGCTTGACTGAAGTACTCGTCTTCCTCCCAAAGAGTCCTATGTAGGGTTTCTAGGTTTAGGACTCACCGTTATGATTTGGGAAAGTAGGCCCCCATCTAGTAAATACTTAGGACCCTTTGTGTGAAACCAGAAGCCCCAGACCCCGCCGATCCCCAAGGGCCCAAATCGGCTTTTGGGTTAGGATTTGGCAGGTACCTGAACCCCAAGCAGCATTCCGTTTTTTGGGACTTCTATAGCAAAATCATCTTCAGGGACCTTAAGACTGTAGGTCTTTAGGACTTATATAGCAAAACCATCTTCAGGGGCCCTAAGATTGTGGGTCTTGAAGGTTCCAAGGAAGGGATCGGCCTGCTGACCTCTATAGTAAGCCCCCAAAAAGTTGGAAACCGGATTAAGGACAAATAGTGCTGGGATTCCCTATATATATATAATATATATATATATATATTACTCTTAAGGATTGAGGCTATTGGGTTTCCAACTTTGGGGCTTCTACCATACGTGAGTCCCTTTGCCAGGAGGACACGGAGGACGACAAGAACAGCGACGATGGCCAGGCGAGGGTTTGGGGTAGAGCTGTATATACATGTCAATACACATATGTATATATATATATATGTATATACACACGCACACATGTAAATACATATATATATATATGTATGTATGTATAGATATACATATATATACACACAGAGATATATATATATATATGTATATATACATATATTTGTATATATTTATTTATTTATACATATATATATATATATACAAAAAACGTTAACATTGTGTGTATGTATATGTGCATACACGCAAACGATACGGAGATGTATTTGTTGCGCACAAGCAGGTTCAGGAAAATGTTATGAGGGCTGGTAGCTTTGTTAGGGTCGTGTGTGCTTGTCCCAAGATCTTATTGTTTACAGCTTATCATCGAGAGTAGCAAGGTGCGGCACGAGACCTTGAACTCCAATGTTCATGAGCACGTTCGTGCCATGTCTCTACTGAAATGTACAGGGGCTACTCTTGCATTGCGTCCTCCATCTGAGCCTCTGCATGCATGCGCCGTCTACGGCAGCCATAGGATTCTGGATTTAAGATTTCCGTTCAGGTGTTGCGGGTTCAGGGCTTCAGGCCAATTTATGCTTTCAGGGAACAGTCTCAGATGTTTTGCCCACCCACCCCGACCCTAAAATGTAGCATCTTCATTGTCTACCTTGGATTCTTATTCTTATTATAGGGTCCTAACAATAAACAGGTCCTCAAAAACAAGCTACTACAATTTGGGGTTTAGGTACCCGGTTCGGGAGCGAGAAACAGCCTGCCCTTCACCTGTTGTAAATTCGACATGCCGTATTGTAGCGTCCTGTAAAGGCACAGCCGAGGTTAGGCGCTTAGGGGCCGAAGTTGGGGCATGGAAAGCTGACGGTCATGAGTCAGACAATGCCCTTCGAGCCTCACGGTCAATAGACAGATGGGCTTTGTCGTCCTGAAGCTTGAAATCCTAACCTCCCTCAGACGAGGTCTTGGTGATGTCTGATTTCGATGCTCTACCGGTGGAGCTGTTGCGCAGGCACGAAGCAGGGTCACTACACTCATACACATACGAAGAAAGACGGAGAGAGAGAGAGAGAGAGAGAGAGCGAGACAGAGAGAGAGGCCTGTTCATTTCCATCCGTACGAGTTAACCGAACCGCTTGGTAGAATAAAGACGTAGGAGTCGTGTGACCATCGTGGGAATCACAGAAGTAGAGGCCATCAATCATCCGAGACACTTCACTGGCCGCAGAACTAGAAACATAACCTCTGAATTCCCTAGTTTGGACTACCTGAGGCGTTGGACAGTAGCATTGTCTAGCCTCGTTTCGGTGCGAAGGCACTCCTATAGCCACATGGACACGAGCAGTGAATCATGAAACCAGCCATAAGATTCATAAGATAGATCACGGTTCCGTACCCTAAACCCTAAACCCTAATCGAAACCCAAAAACCTATAGACCCTAAACCACAAAATTTTGCAACAGCCTTGTGAGGTGCCGCGTCTGTGCGCTCTCGAGCAGTGAGGCTCTCTGCACTTCCGGATTAATATACAAATTTAAATGGGTTTTGGGTTTTGGGTCTGAAAGAGTCATTACCCATGTTATTCCTTGGGGCTCCTTATTATAACTGTACCATAAAGGAGCCCAGAACCCTCTTCTAATGATTAAGGCCCCTTCCCTAGGCCTCAACGGATTCCTTTAAGGGTTCCTTTACCGGTTCCTTTTTACGGGATTCCTTCAAGGGAGTCCTTTCAGGATTACCTGGTTTCTGTCTACGCGTCAGGGTACAGGGCCTAACATGCGTCCATCTGCCCGGGGCTGCACATGGCCCAAAGTAGGTAACTTTGAGACTGTAAGCCTCAAAGTAGGGATTAATCCCATGCTTGGAGCACGAGGCCTGGGTCGAGCAATGGCCCTGCGGTGTTTGCTCGTGTGTATGTGTATGTGTATGTAGATGTGTTTCCGCTTGTGTGTTTGCGTTGCGGGCTTTTGGCATTCTGGGGTTTGGGCTTTGGGGTTGGACGCTTGCATGTGTCACCATGACCACCATTCTCACTGTCATCTTAATTAGTCATCATCTTCTTCATCATCATCAACATCATCATCGTCATATATAGTATGTCATATATAGTATTCTTATTGTTATTCTTCTCCCTCTTCTTCATCATCACCGCCACCCATCACCACCATCATCCTTGACGTTGCTCGTCTGCTTCCTGGCCGCCGACTCGTCCTTATTTTGCTGGAAAGGCGGGCCGGAAAAAGTGGATTTGGGGTCTGAAACCCACATGATTAGGGTTTAGGGTTTAGGGAAAGCCTAGTAAGGAAGCCGAATAAGGAAGCTTGAACATGTATTTTTGGGGTTACGATTTAGGGTTCCGGGTTTCCAGAGGGCCTTTGTCCTGTGCCGAAAGCCCCGGATGCCTAAGGCTTGGCCCCAACACCTACTTGGAGGGTCGGGGGACTTAGTAAGCAGTGATTTTATCG
This sequence comes from Symbiodinium necroappetens, assembly GCA_905231915.1. Classification (NCBI taxonomy): domain Eukaryota; class Dinophyceae; order Suessiales; family Symbiodiniaceae; genus Symbiodinium; species Symbiodinium necroappetens. Next base: position 6,202 of record CAJNJA010044897.1, on the reverse strand, counting down.
ACCTATCAGTCTCATAACCCCAATTAGATTCCCTTGGAGGTTACTTATAAGTCTACTTATGACCTACTTACTAAGTCCCCCGACCCTCCAAGTAAGCCCAAAACCAAAGCTCGAAATGCGAATTATTTGAAACTTATCTCACCCTGGGCGCCTTAGACCTAGGCCCTCAAACCCAAGATGCTTAGCCCTGGTAAGCCATGAACCCAAAGGGTTTAGAGTTTAGGGTTTAAGCCATGAACCCAAAGGGTTTAGGGTTTAGGGTTTCGAAGCCTAAAGCCCTAAGCCTTTGACTCTGCTAGGCTGGGATTTCAGCCGGGAGCTCCAATCTCGCCCGGGTGCGGACGCCAAGTTCCTAAGCCACGAACGCGAAACTCAGTTCGAACCCTAAACCCTAAACCCTGAACCCAGGGATTTAGCCAGAGAGCCCAAAGCCTCTTCCTTAAGGCAGGAATGCACCTTAACTCCTTCCTAAGCCTTCAGTCCTAAGCTTGAACCCATGTGGAGGTGGTCTGGATATTGTTAGAGCACAGTAATCAAGGCGTGTTTTGTTTGGGTTTGGCCGGGTGAGAGGCTGTTGGTGATCATGTTAAAATTGAACATGTTGCACTACGTACGTTATTATCAGAGGATACACGGATACACTGTGCAGATTTCTCTGTCCTATCTAAGGTTGAATAAATTGAGTTCGCAGTTCATGAACGAATGCCAGGAAAACCCTGCACGCCTACATCTAAACCTCGAACCGCGAATGGTCTTATACGTTCATATATACGTTCAAGGAATCGGCAACATAGTGGAGAAATGTGGAGAAGAGGGTTGGCCACGCTGATCGGTTAACACTGAAGGCCATGGGGCCACTGGTATTCACAGCGTTTCTGCCTCCTTGTACAACATGCTGTCCCAAAGGGTCCTGGGTACTGTTACGGGGGACTCCTCTAACATAGAAACCCTACATTCTACTATCTAGGTACTTTGGACCCTTTGGGTGTGCATGGATGTGGAACAAGACGCGTTGTCACAAGCGTATCTAAAGCCTTAAGCCGGCCTCTGCAGGCAGTGTAAGGCCTGACAAAGTGCCGCTTGGAGTCTGCTCTAACACTGTAAACATCCCAAAATAGAGTATTCGTTTAAAAGTATGTTTTTTGCCCTTCTGCTTCATGCGTTTGGCTGTAAATAGCGCATTTTCGCAGGGCTTTGGCAACATGTAACAACAAGCTATCTGCAAAAATGTAAGTCGCATTGCAGGGCCGCTGCGTACTTCTAAGACAAGTCTACTTACTGCCTACTTACTACTGTTGATGATATAAATCCTGCATTACCGTAAAGACCCGAAACTATGGGAATTTATGGTATATTCCTTTATTATGGGGTGATGCAGGATTTATTTTTTCAACCGTACATAAGTCCCCCGACCCTCCAAGTAGGGTGTAGATCCGGGGTGTTCCATCTCCTAAGACCATCACCTGAAGACCTAAAAGCCGTAGCACCGGACGCCAAACCTGGGTTCTTGTTAAGGGACTTAATTATAATTAAGTTACCATAACAATAAGGAAACCATATTTTTTATTATGGATTCCTAGTATGGTAATTTCTTTTTATCCTTTAACAAGAACCCAGAAACCGTGAACCCTTACACTTCCTTTTCGGGGTCCTTTAAGGGTTCCTTGAAGGGTTCATTTCAGAATCACCACATTCTCCATTGCAGTTTTTTATGTATGGTTTAACCAATTGCAAGTCTAGGTTTCGTATCCTATAAGGTAACGTCAAAAAGGAACTCCAATGGAGACTCTGGGTTCGTCCCATGCATGGACCTTGAGAAACCTGCCTGTGCGGGTTCTTCTTATGATTTCCCTCGGGAAGTCCATAAAAGGCAGGAAAAACCCTAAACCCTAAACCCTATTAGGCCCTAAACCCTAAACCCTGAACCCTACATCCTAATTCCTGAACCCTACATCCTAATTCGATTTCTAGGGGATAGGTAGCCCGTTCAAGTCTCCGCACACCGGTCTAAGCGCCGAAGAACTGCACTAAGCCCCAAATCCCGAAGCCCTGAACCCCTAAACCCTAAAAAGCCCCCAACCCCCGAAGCCCCTCAACGCTCTAAACCCTGAACCCCTAAACTCCTAAGCCCTAAACCCGAAACAAACCAAAAAAAACCCTAAGCCCTAAAAAACGAAAAAACCCTAAACCCTGCCTTGCCCAGAGTCTTCTCGACCTCCGCCGGGGAGAGCCTCTGAGCCAAGCGAACGAGGCACTTGAGAGGGTCAGGGTTTAGGGTTTAGCGTTTAGGGTTTAGGGCACTTGCGAGGATCGGGAGACGTGGTAGGCAGCTTTCTCTGTGTAGGGTTCAGGGTGACTTGTAACCCTAAGGCTCAAAGGACTCATATTTTAAGGCTTTTGGGCGCAAAGACCCTATTATATAAGCTAATTTGATGCTAAGGGTTTTGAAAGACATATTATCATAACCCCATTAGGATCCCGTTTAGAGCACACAAGAACTACTTACTACCTACTTACTAAGTCCCCGACCCTCCCAGCACCGTTGCTTCTGGGTTAGGAGCGGGGTGATTTGTATGGCATGTCGTCATATCGGGGCCTGGCGAACTGCCAATATGCTCCGGAGCGCTCATTCCTACATTGCTAGTACAATCCCTAAGCCCTAAACCCTAAACCAATAGCCTTGCTATTCTCTGACTGCCTAAAACCAAAGTAGATTCTGTAGCCTTGCAGGGTCCAAGTGATGTTTATCAAACCATAGCGCTGTTTACATGAACAAGACTTCCCTGTAGTCCCCACCGTAGGAAGTTATCTACGTCGCCTCTTAAAAGAATTCACCAAGGGTCCATGTGGGGTGCTTATCTAAACTCGGGCCCCTGTTTAGTTCCAAAAAGAGTACGACAGCCTTATAACAAAGACCCTAAACGGGACTCTGATTTAGAGAGCTACTCATGTACCTATATAGTATATACATGAGCCCCAAAGTACCTATATAGGGACTACTTTAAGACAAAGTATGTACTCTAGGAGTACATGGACCCTTAAGGATTAGCGGTCCCTATACGCGTTACTCGGGCTTTACAACTGGTGGTCTTTAGACCAAAAACCCTAAACCCTAAACCCTAAACCCAAAACAGACGTGAAGTAGACTACTTGACGCTTTCAGGCGGCCGTGTTGGGTGGCCTTTCCCGGCCTGGCGCCGAGAGGGAAGCTCTAAGCTAGGGCTGGTCATAGCAAATCTCCCTTACTACGGTTGACGATAATTACAAGCCCTGCATTACCCCAGAATAAGGAATATACCATAATTCCCATAGTTTTGCAGCATGATTCTGACCGACGGTTTGGCTTCAGCGTCTAGGGTGGCGGGCTCTTGGGCCTCGCAGCCATAAGATCCAAACCTTCAACAGCAACAGCCCATAAACCCTAAACACGGCGGTGCTGTCGGCTGGGCACTTCAAAGGTGCAGAGGTACATGCGAGCCTTTGTTCAGTCTCATGCTGTGTGTTGATAGCGGTGTGTTCCAGCTCCATTATTAGTTAGATTAATGAATACTGTTCCCGTTTCACTTTTCACTGTATTGATTAAGACTGCCCACCTTCAACTGATGGATCAGGGGACATTAGTACAAAGTTCTAAGTAAGTAGAAAAGATTGTAATTATGTACTTGTTTCTAAATGCAGACCTTGATCCCCTCCATCTTAAACGTTGCCTGTAAGCGTTTCGGCGGGCTGGTAGCGGTGGGCCAGTTGCCTTATCTTCAGGAGGAAGGCCCCGCTGTTTCTTATGATAAATCATGCAAGTGCAAAACCATTGAACGATAAGGCAGCCGTGGGTCGCCGAATACCTCAGATAAGGCAACAATCCTTGCACTGCAGGTCAAGAACCCCGGGCCTATCAAGAACCACAGGTTTAAAGGAGAAGAGTCCTCTTAAGAGCCGCAAATTCAGGGTTCTCACAACTAAAACATCAGGGTTCCTAAGCCCTAAACCTACAATCCCCTCAAGAATTGCGCGGTTTGCAGGTGGTTACAGTGGCTGCGCTGTTTTCTCGCCCCGTGCGCCAGGACTCGGGCAACGAAGCACCTTGGTTTTTCATTTTTTCAAGGTTTTAGATGCTGTAGGCGCCGAAATAAGTAGCTTAGAACATTGTTACTCCTCAAGGTTCATTATTCTCATGTTCCTCTATAAGTATAAGACCCCCAAACCCTGTTCTCATGATTACGGACCCTACATTTCGTTGTTTGAGTTTAGGGTTGATAAGGGTTTCGGCAATGCTGCAAGTGTGTGTGTGTGTGTTCTTTGTGTTGCAGGTTCACCGCTTAAGGCATAGGGTCTAACTGTATGGCCTCGCATAATGGGATCCGGGTGGAGATGTAACGGCCAGGCTGAGCCCTAAACTTTAAACCCTACAGTAAACCCCCAGCCCGCTCGGCGCATAGACCCTAAAATCAACATGCTTCAAAACGTGGTCCTCTAACTGCGAGAATGCTAGGATCCATGTAAAAGAGCCAGAGTAACCGACCAAGGGTCTCTGAATCAGGCTCCTATATTCGACTGACCATCAGTCGAGTTGAGACAGGAGTCTTCACCTGTTTTCCCATTGCTGCCTAAAGCTGCATAGCTCGCACAGACTCAGCACTAAAACCCTATACCTATGCATACATACATACATACATACATACATACATACATATATATATAGAGATATAGATATAGACATAGAATAGATATAGATATAGATAGCTGAAGCAGCACCCGAAACTACATACCTGAAACGAGGGGTTCGGGGCATCCAGGCTTCAGATTGCGTTGCTAAGTTCACCGTCGGCTTGTTTCATATATGGGGCACCACAAACCCTAAACCCTAATGTCCCAAGGAAGTCTTCCCGAAAACTTGTGGTCTTCACAGTGTGCGTTTTTTTTTTCGGAAACCCTAAACCCTAAACCCTAACCCTAACCCTAAACCCTAAGCCCTAAACCCTAAGCCCTAAACCCGAAACCCTAAGGCCTAAACCCTAAACACAAACCCCTAAACCCCAAACCCTAAACCCTAAACCTAAAAGGAGTTGAGGCGGGTTTGTCGGTTGTCCACACTGTGCTTCTCTTCCTGCTGGGACCCGAGGAGTCGAGATTAAATCGTGTACTGTCCTTTTTAAAGGTACCTAATACGGTTTAGAATTTAGGGTTTAGGGTTTAGGGCATAAACAATCATCAACATATTAAAGGGATTGGTAGGGTCCAGGTGCAGGCGGGCTTGTATAAAATAGGGTCCCTCTTAAGGTCCTTGTTGTAGGAGTGAGTGTTATTTTGGGGACCTAGAAAGGTACCCTACTTTAGAGAGCTACCCGAAAACCCGGATGTGGGTAAATTCGTCGTTTTTGTTAAAGGCGGTATACCCTAAACCCTAGATCCGGAACCCTAAAGCCCTAAAGCCCCAAACCCTAAAACCCTAACTCCTGCTATAAGAGCCTTGCAGGAAGAACGTGGATGCCGCTTTGGCTTCTTTGAAGGCCCTTGGGGAATTCCCAACCTCCGGGACCCCAAACCCCAAAGCATGTTCAGACTTAGGGTTTAGGGATTTAGGGTTTTACTGTATGCTGGTTTGAGGGTTTAGGTCCGGGTTTGGAGAGTCGGGTTTAGATTGGCTTCTGATAGGACACTACAGACTGCACAAGCTAGTCTTCGCTTCTGGGTTAACTCGGCATCGCTCTTAGTGCAGTATGCCTCCAAACTCTAATGTTCTATTAGGTGAACTAAACTAATTATATTAGACTTATAAAGGTCCTCATGGTTATGAGAGACCACAATACTGTGTTGCGATCTAGCCTAGCAAGAAAATCAAACGCGGTACTTCAAAGCCTACTTGTCGTTACCAATGAAACGGTCTACTTTTGGGGCCTTAATAATTAGAATAGGGTTTGGGGTATATTATACTATATAATCATAATAAGGAACCCCCAAAACCTATTCTAANNTATTAAGGCCCCTACATTACACAATACTTTCAGCATCGAGGCTCGTACGCAGAGCAGCAAGCAAAACGATCCGCAGCAGAGCTATCAACTGCCAGTCGCTAGGACTCTGTTTGGCCTGACGACGACCCTCATAAGCGGAGGGGTTTATGGTTTAGAGTCTAGGACGACAAGGCAGGCCGGCCATTTCTTCAAGTCCTCGTGTAGACTGTTGAAATAGCACGTGTGTTTAA
>CAJNJA010044886.1:0-26856 GCA_905231915.1 Symbiodinium necroappetens | reverse complement strand
GCACGCACGCACGCACGCACGCCTGTTTGTGCACAGGTCTATGACAAAATGCATGTAGTCATGTAGTCGTATTGACACGGGCATCCCTGCTTTGACTTGACTTGGCGAGTCTCCGAGAACCCTGCCTGTGCCCACCAAGGAGACTCTTGCCAAGGAAAGTCCCGAGGACGTCCTCACTCTCAGGTCTATGCCAGCTCGCCACCAGGGAGCCCGAAGGTGTCGCTTGCCAAGGCAAGCAGCATGACCATCTCGCAATCTAAGGCCGCCAAGTGCTTCGCCTAAGCTTTCTGACGCAATGTCACGATCGAATGCTACACCGGGAAATGCGCTCGCCGCGAGGGCGGTGTCAAGCATGGGACGTCTGGATCGAGGCTTGCTTGCTCATCAGCGTGCTCGCCCGGGAGCTGTCCTGCAAATGTGCAGATGTATGATGTATCTCAACAGGTCGCCGCATGCTGGCTGGTTTTGCGATTGTAGCTCTCAGATTACCTAGGACCTAGGACTTTGATGTCTTGCGGGTCTCTCAAGAATGCGGTATCCCTTCAACGCGTAGGCCAGGAGGCCCATGATGAGCCGGCTCAATTACCTGCCTTCTCCCAGGTCAGACCGCTCAGGGAGGACTATCCATCCTGGCTTGCCGCCTAAGAAAATCTCAGGTGGTCCAACGTAGCATGCACAAGTTGTATGCCTTGTGCAAGCATGATGCAGAAGCTCTTGTCCGGATAGCCACTTCGATTTCGCGCTTCTTCCGAAACAAGGTAATCTCTGATTGGTACTTTCGCCTCGCTGGCACCTGGCCAACTCCAGTCAACATTCAGAAGTTTGTCACACGGCCCAGGCGCCAACCAGAATCTGAGAGTCGAGCCCGGCTGAACTTTGGCCGGCGCTTTCGCCTTTTTGGCCACCGTGGGCTTGGCTCTGGCTGCCAGCAAAGAAAGCAGCATCCGTGAACCGGCCTTAGCTTAGCTTAGCTTTGCTTTGCTTCGGTTGAGGCAGGAGCTGCTCAAGTTCCAAGGCGCATCGGCTGCTCCCTGGTCCTTTGGGAAGTGCTCCACTTCAGACGACGTCTTCATCGCAACCTTCTCGCAGACTTGCAGACGTGACACGATGTGGAAAGGGAAAACACAGCCACGTCACGCGGTTTTTGCTGCGAAGGAGAGATGTGAGGAAAGGCGCTGATGCAGGCCGATTGAGCACGACCGTGCCTTACGTTACGTCAGTTCGCCCGTCATGCTGATGCCTTCATGCGAGACAGTGAGGGTCGACTTCGTGGATGCTCGGGGGCGTTGCCAAAGGGTAAAAGCATCCCTCCATCTGTCGCTCTTCTTGTGCCCCTTCCCTCGGTGGTTACCCTCCCCCTCCTTTCCTCTGCGTATGGCCCGCAGAGCACACGCCATTTCGAGCGCATTGCTTGTGACTTCTCTGTCCTCACATCTTCGTGCAGCCGAATCTCTCTCGAGACATGGAAGGAGAACGACTCTGCAGCATTTCACGAGGTTCATCCCCCGAACGCAGAGCCAGCGAGGGTTTTCGCCGTACCTTGCCGCAACGGTATCAAGCAATTGATATGGCATCACTTTGCAAGCAGCTGAGGCCGAGTCTGCTCCTGAGTGACATCTCTTTGATTTGTGTGCAAGAAGTTGCAGCTTGACAGAGCAGCTGACACCGTCCATGATCTTGAGAACAAGCGGCGGTGAAGATACGCAGGAGCAAGCTCTGAACATCTGCCAATCCCGGGCTGTAAGAACCGTTGATGTCCACGGCCAGGATTTGCGCGGCTTTCCGCTTCTTCTTCGGGCGAGCAGTCTCCTGGATGGCTTGGGAAAAGGACATGTTGCTGCAGTCTTCCGGAAGAGTCTAGGAGAATACATCAACGACACACCAGGGCAAAGATACCCAGGGAGAACGCGTAGCTCTCTTGCAGCCAAAATACCCAACCTTAGCCGTGCAAACAGGACGGGTACCTGGATGCTCGAAGCCCCGCAAAAAGCCCGTCTTCGCCTCGAACTGCGAACAAAGTGCCTTCCTCGACTGGCCGCTTGACGTCTCCTTTGGAATCGTCTTCCGCCATGGCTTCAGGTCGCGGAGTCTTATCACCCACTCCTTGGCCGCTTTGCACATGTGTCATTCCTTTGCTGGCTTCCTCCTGTATCTCTTGTCATGGGGGCCGAGACGACTTTGGGCCCACTTGCGGGACTGGGGCGGGTGAGCGACTAGTCTCTGCAACTGACAGCCAGTGATCGCCATCTTTTTGGACAGCATGCCAACATGGATTAGGTACTCCGAAACGACCATCATCTTGATGGGCGTGCTACTGATCGCCTTGCAAGCAGCCTTCAGCGCTTGAAGGAGTTTGTTTCTGCGTCGTGCATTCTTCTACAGAACCCAAATAGTTTGGGTCTGAAGTAGCAAGATGTATGGTACAGGTCCTTGTTCTGAGCTGACTCCGCCTGGGCGCCCAAATGCGCCCAGTTAGTGTAAGGTACCCAGTTCACCGGGGGTCAACCCGTCCGGAAGCGAGGCGCTGTCACTGTCCTCAAGGCCGGGCAGCTGTATGTCCGAGACCCGATCCACTTGCCGCCGTCGCGGTGCTTCCACTTGCACTGGGGACAGCATCGCCTTAAGGCTGGAAGAAAGCAGGAAGCCAACAGCTTATGGCTATGCGGCTATACTCTCCTAAAGCAGGTCTCAGACTGTTTAGGCTTTGCCTTGAGCGTTCCCAGTGGCGCTTTCTGGTGTGGCACTCGGGGACGACGATGGCAGATTGTCCGAGGAACGGGTCGTAAGGCTCTCGGCGCCCTCCTCCGGGATCTCTGTGTTTTCCGAGATCGACAGGTCAAAGAAATCCACGCCTGGCAACTCGGAGTCCTTGAGGTTCGGTGCACCCAGGACCCTAAGAGCATTAGCTGCAACAATCGGTGGCACAAGCCTCGAGGAAAGACAGTAGGCGAGTCGCTTGCACCAGTTATTCAGACGCTCTGTTGTTCCAGCCGGCCTGAATCTCTGGGCGAAGGGCACATGGCAAAAGTAGGTCTTGTAGCTGCTGCCAAGATGACTTTTCACCAGGTCGTGGAGCCCTTGTCGTAGGTGGGCGAGCCGTCTCGATGCCCGCCAGGCTAACCAGGGTTGGGCGGTCAACGAGGCGTCCTCCGTCTTGTGCGCATAACCTGCACCTGCATGACTTGCCCGCCAAAGGGTGCATTCGACATTGTAGAAGAGATGCCGTCCAGAAGAGCTATGACCGGCGATGATGATCCGCAGCTCAGGAAGTGGACCCTTCTGCCAGTCAAGCGGAGTGTTGGCCAAGAACCCGAAGGGCTCAAGGAATGCTTGCACTTCGCGACCGGTCAGCAGGGGAGGCAGCTCACAAAACTCCTCCTCGTCCACTGTCCCGTTGAAGGGCATTTCAGGCCAATTTCTATAGTCTTTTCCTGCTGTAGTTGTAGAGCATCTCACTCGGCTTGTCAGTTTGGTGGTTAAGTACCAATGGCAATTCAACGGTCGTTCGCAAGAAATGTGTGCACTACAAAACTTCGTGGGTGTTGTCAATGAACGTTCTGTATCTCTGCGAGGGGCCAGACCCAGTCACAGAACAAACGCTGATGTCGTGGAAGCGGTGTCACTCAGGCTGCAGACTACAGTTGACTCCGAACTGCAGTGCCGGGCTGGGGTCCGAACAATGCAGTAGTACATGCTGACATACACGAATGTCCTGGCATGTTTGCAGAGTGACGGCATTCGTCAGCCTCCAGACTCGTACTCCTCGTGCCTCAACAGCACCAACACGGCTACTACGAGGTAAATCTTCATACGGCCCTCAGCTTGGGATTATGCTAGAGTCAGCATTCCGTCGGTTCCGAACGTTGTTAGGTGTGAATGTGGTAGGGTCAGAGCTTCTTTGAGAGCTCCACATTCTCCTGTGTGAGGTCTCCACGCATTGGGTCGGCCTCTGTTTTCCTGCATTCCCTCCTTTAGGTCACGCGGGGTTTCCCTCTTTCCTTTCTCTGTCACCCCTGCCTGCCTCACAGATACAGCAATCAGACCAAACCTGGCAAGGATGCAGCAGCGCCCAATCGAGGGTTTGCACCTGAACGTTCAGCCCGGAGGTATTGCGGAAACTCTCCGGCGGAGACTTCTTGTGGATTGGCTGCCGCAGTAGCAGTGCAAAGACATACTCGTCTTGACAACGTGACATAAAGACTCAATTCAAGCCCATGGAATGCAGGGATGCTCAAAACGAATGATTCTGGCAGGGAAGACCGAGACCTCTCTCTTGACTCTTGAGACGAATCTGAGTTTCGGACTAAGGTCCGTCCCAAGAAGAACGAAGCTCGATTGAGCCCATGACTGGCCTCACGCCAATACCTCGCCAACGTCTTGGGTCTCCACTTGGCGATTGCTTCAGAGATGCGCTGTCACGCGGATCGTCATTGAACTCGATCATTGGACATGCATCCAAACGAACCGCTATCCCTAGAGCCCAGCTGCATCTCCTGGTCGAGGCCTCAGAGGAAACTCCGTCTCTCTGGGATCTGCAGACAAGACTGAGCTGCTGAGCTGGCAGCTGAAGAGCTGCAAAGAATAGACGGACACCAGCAGCCTCATGGATGGCATCAAAAACGTTTACGCTGTCGCTTCGCTTCTTTCGAGCCGCTCAGCCACTCTCTTCGTAGCACGGTCAGGCATTGTGGGCGCCCGGCGCCAAGGCAATCTGTACATTCAGGAATCCAGTTGGACTCCATCTCGGTGTCTTGAACACAACGACATCCATTACACCTGCCAGTCTCGACTCTGCTCTTGTTCTGTTCAAGTCAGCCCGGCCTAAAAATCCAGCCGCAAATATCATAACCACCAGGAATAGCATTTTGATGCCCTTGGCTTTGCATGCTTCAAGGCACTCTTCACGGCACTGACCCTTCCGTGCATTTCCGTGATTCAGTGGTACCTGTACCGATGCAAGAGCGGATAGCTGTTGCGGCCGAATGTCCATGGTGCGCCAGAAAGATATCAAGGACCTCAGGAGGTTATAGTAATGAATCTGCTACAGGTTCTCGACTTGTAGCACGCCGCGACTCAGCACGGTAAACGATGCTATGCATATGCCATGCTAACAATGTGCCGCGCTGCTTCGCACTGTAGTGCGTTGCATTAGAGTGAAGGCACGATTTATCGGTCGTGTTCCTGCAGTCTGGTTCCACAAGACCACGCAGCCCGACTTCGTGCATGAGCATCCACCAGAACACGAAGTCTTGACTTGAGAACTCGACGTCTGCACCGTGCAGTTCAAGTGGCCGCAGAACCTGTGCTTAAATTCTAATTCATCCTATGCGGAAGTCGGAGTCTGAGCTGCCGGCCCAGGCTGGGTCCGCCGAAGCCCATCAGCCAGGAGTGGCTTTGATTTGTCTGCAGGCTGTGCACGTTAGCATCGGCGAAGCTCTTGGAAGACCGTTCTACGATCTGTGACGTAACGCTGACCAGAGGCATGGCATGTCATCGCGGCAAGTGGCTAAATGCATGGCCTCGAAGAAGCCCAGGGCATATGCCACACCGCTCCTCTGTCAGCACGTTTGTTGCTGGCATAGATGTGATTGTCACGCGCCTCGTCCACAGAATCCTCACTCCCTGAGCTGGACGAGTCGCCAGTGTCAGTGTCGGTACTGTCACCTGGTCCTGCAAAGTGTGCCACTGTCGCATCCCCATACACCTGGAGATGCAAAGAGAGTCCGATTCCTCTTCTTCGCGCGTCATCCTGCAAAGGAAATATGCTTTGGATACCAACGGAAAGAAGAGTGTTTGCTCAACGCTCGGTTCCTTCAAAGTTAGGCCTCTGAAGGAAACCAAATAGTTGCTGAAGGCTCGCCTCGGGACTTCGTTTTGAGGCACTGCCTAAGACTGAGTGCAGAAGAAAAGACAAGGCAGCTGCATGGTTATGTACGGTTGCCCAGAAGATTCCTGGAGCGAGATGTACGCTGACATGAATATGCATGCTCTGCAAGTACTCAGAGCTTTCTCTGAAGTGGAGGAATCTGGACGTACCAGTCCTAGCGAAAGCCTGGAGTGCTTCGGTCTGCTGACTGCGAAAACGCTGGACTGTTTCACATATACGCACCGCACACGGAAAACGACTTTGCAGTTGAGCTTTCTCGATTTTCCAACCCAAGCCACGAGGAGGACAAATTTCTCCACAACTTGTGGCATCTTGCTTCATCAAAAGGGGTAGCTGTAGAAACTTTAGTGTCTCAGCGCATGAAAGGAACGAGGAGAAATCCGTCCCAAGATGTCCGAAGCTTTGCAAGGGTTGGCTGATATTGCCCCATCGTGCTGCTCCATTGCCATTATCGAGTGCTTTGAGACATACCGGTGGCGCAACTTTGAACCTGCGCACACACGCCTGTCAGCTTTCGCTTCCCAAGATCGATTCGTACGGTTCTTTTCTTGAGATGGCGCGAGAAGGCGCGGCGGCAGGAGGCCAGGCTTCTCCACTTTGGGATTCAAGCCTGCAGTCCTGCAGGGAACGAAGGCGATTGTGGTGCTCCTGTCGCCCGCGCAAGCACACACCAAGTCATGGTCGTCGGAGGGGTCCATGACCCCGTCGCACAGTGGACACGGCAGAAGATCACAAGCAGTATCTGCAGGGAGACTGATGCTTCCACCATGCAGCGCCGAATGGAACCGGTCAGTCTGTGTGCGGATGTCCAGTCTTGCAACCGTTCAGTTCAGAAGCCTAGTGTTCAAGTGGATCATCTCGGGATTTTTGCCACAAGTCCGTGCAGCTGCGGATGCATTTTTTACGAGTAGCCTGAGGTTCAGTCTGTATCTCTTGCAATGGGTGTACAGTATACCAGTTGACAGGAGCTTGTCTGCCAACCCAGTCTCAACCTCCCTAACCTGATCGGAATGTAAGCCTTGCTTGCCACCCTTTGGCGAGGCTCGCACGTCGTTCAGGTAGAGGCTGCTGTTGTGCCGGGTCTCGTACGCAGATGCCCGCCTTAGCAACGTGCAAGCTTTGTTGAAGCACACTGTCACTGCAGCTCTGCACTTTGACAACACTACACCGCATTGCCAAGATTTGCAGTGTGGCTCGCTCATGTTCTCTCAACTGATGTCTAGCCGGAGCGGAGGCTTCCGTCAAAGGTGCTGGGTGTGAAATGTGCGGTGCAATCAGTGACTAGATGACCGGGGCCGATCTTGTGAGCATTTGCTGTCGATGTCAGTTGAGCAGCAGTGCTCTTCTAAGCACCTATGAGGAAGAATTGCTGCAAGCCTTAAGTTTCAGAACTTGAACCGAGAGGTCGCGCTGCCTTCCTCTACCAGTTGCCATCGCTTGGCCACGTCAGTTTGGATTTTGGATGGGGATCATTTCCACACGCAGGCTCTAGCACTCTCATGCGAATGCAGATCCTAAGATTCTGTGATTCTGAGGGGGTCTACCCGGCTACCGATAGTCTAAGCGCTGGGCTTCATGATGCCGCTCACAATGTCAGGCTCTGGGATCGCCCTTGGCGAACATTCCGACGACATTCGGGCAATGCCGTGGGCTCAGCTCAGCACCCCAGGCAACTTTTGAGGACCTGCAGACGAGGACGCTTCACGCTGAAGCCTACTACACTGTCAACGTGCTCGGACACAAGCAAGCTCCAACTTCCAAGTCAATGCGAGTGTGGTTGGTACAGCCATTGCAAAGCGCAGCTGAACAAAAACATGTTCAGTTCCAAGCATTTGGGGATTCTTCTGTCACCTTCAGAGATTGCTCCTCGATGTTCCTTAGCTCCTTCCGACTGTGCTCGGGGGATTGCTGTAGTTTGGGCAGAGCTTTCACCCACCACAGGGCACAAAGCAGCCCGGTAGACAATCGGCCTGAATTGCAAGTTCCCAAGACGCTTGCTTGCAAGGTTGAAAGAAAGTGGTGTACGGCTGCGAGTCACAAGCCTTTCCGGCAGATATGACCGTGGTAACAACCACACATGGCCCCTAAACGGTCGTGACATGTTGCATGCCTGCGCAAATCCGTCTGCTTCAAGTCGAACGTGTGGCGGCGCAACTGCACTCCAAGCATCCTGAAGGCGCAGGGCAAAGCAATTAGCTCTTCCTACGTGCTCACACCACCTTGCAATGTTGGTGAATCATTTGGAACTCTTCGTCGTTGTCTGCCTTGTCGTAGGCACTCATTCCTGTGCGGGGCACATCGTCTTGCACTCCTGCGAACCTTCTCACACCAAAGCATACCAAAGCATGACCTCGACGAAAGGTAACTTTTCCTTGTGGCACAGGTAGTTCGTTCCACCTGCAGGCGCCAGTGCCATGCTCAGCATAAGGTCCACGGCAGCATGCCAATCTCATGAGGAAAACATGCAGGCTCGACTCAATGGCTAAAGAGTGGGGACACTCGTGTTCAAAAATGCTCACTGCCAATGTCAATATCTTTCCCACGAAGAGATGTGAATCGCTCTCGTCGCTGTGCTTTGCATTGCGAAGTGAAGAGATCTGCCACTGCCACAGATCAGCGGCTGCCTCTGGAAAAGCGCAGCAGGTATTTCTGAGATTGGAATCCTGCAGCACCAGACACGCAGGAGTCGCGTCACATCTACTGAAGAGCCTGGCTTGAGTTCAGGCAAAAGGCGCACGACCATGCAAGGAGCTGAGCCTTCATGGGCCAGAAAGCGCTGTTCGGGTTCTACCCCAAAGTACTTCTCCTGCAGTTGCTCTGGTCCAAATTCTGCCCGCTAAGTATGTCCATCCTCAGGTTGGGGCAAAAGAGACAGTTCTGGATAACGGCGTGAGGGTTTTCTGGCAGATCACAAGAAGTAAGGACCGAACATCCAGTCTGCCGGATTCCAATTCGCCGGCATGTCCAGACCTGGTTGAGCAATGACATTAGAAACAGGTCGCCGTAGCTTGCAGCCGTTGCTGTTGCATGCAGATTGAGGTCGGTCCTCCCTCTGGAACCACAGGAACGGTCGGAGACGCGAGATAGGAGGAGATATGTCGCGTCACCGGGATTCTCGCTGGTAGTTCCACCCTGTTATGTACTTCGACTGTAGCATTGGACTTCATCAAGATCTCACAGCGGAGATTTTGAAGCCGACAATATACGGTTAACATCAGGAAAATGGTAGACATTGTGGGTTTGAGCAGTTAAGGACTCCGAGGACCAACACCAGACCTGCCGCCACGAGTCAGGACCGAGCACATGGAGCCATCGACAAAGGGTCTGTATCATTCAAGAGAACCCAATCGTTCTGCCCCTCGGGTCACCTTCGGCCTCGGGCAGAAGGCTGCCTTTTGAATTTCCGCGCATCGGACAAGGGCTTTTCAAGGCCGCTGAGATTGGATGAGACGGCGCTGAGGAAGGCGTAAGGCCAGCACCTAAGGCTTGGAAGTGCTCCTTTGCCTGCACGGTCGGCCTCAGCCCAAACGGCTCGACTGCCGGCTCCAAGCCGAAGCCTCGCCTCATCAAGTATTTCAGGAACCTGGCCCCATGTAGGCAAGGCGACCGCCCATTTTCTCGAGAGTTCCCAGCCTAGCAAAGAAGCAAACACCATGCAGCTAGTTTGCAACTGCTGCTATGTGCTGCCCCTTTCTGGGACAGGGTCAGTAAGACATCATCAAGCAAAGTGAAAAGGTCATAGCGCCTCAACAAAGATTTCGCATGTAAGGCTTGGGGGCAGCAGCTTCACAAGGCGGTTTAGTGCACGACGGCTGATGGATCACCATGACGATGGTCACACCAAGTCTTGCCCTCGAGAATCAAAGAGAATTGTAATCCCCACGGACTGCGAGGGTGACGACTCGAGGCAGCAGCATTCTCTTGAGCTGCTGGACAAGCAACAACGAAGCCGTTGCATCCTGCCGCCACGGCTGTGCAGCCAACGGCACAGCCAGCCAACGACACAGCACGGCCCTTTGAAAGCGAGTCCAGGCCGGAGGTGGGCTCGTCCAAGAACTTGGGTGCTTTAAGGCTGCCCTAAAGGCTTCTCTCCCTCCAAATTCCAGAATTCCTCCCGCCCGTTGGTGCCCGGCGAGAATCGTCGGACAAGCGGCCAGCTCGATGCCGACGTTGACACGCTTCTTCCTTGGTTCGAGTCTCTTGTGAAAGACGCTACAGCCGCTGCATGCTTCGGTGTTGTACAGTTCTTGGGAGGCTACTGGCCACCACTCAAGCCCTCTCCGGTTCGCGTGCGGTTGCCGACCTCAAGGCAACCATGAGTGAGCCTTCTCTACGGAAGCGTGATCAATCATCACATCCGGTCGAGCATGAGCGCTCATGCGTGCCACATCCCTCAGAAGAGCACCAGCAAGTTCTGCTTTGGCTCGAGCTGAAGCACCTCGGAAGGCCACACTTAATGCCGACCAGCCAGTGTCACCGTCTCGCATCTATGCTGCCTGGAGAACATCATTGGTGATCGCCCGGAGCCTCAACAAATTGCACCGCGCAGGTTCTAGTGTAGCACCTTAGCATGTGCGGCCTCGAACGGGAGGTGTGAGCCGGCATGCGCTTCGCTGCGGAGAAGAAGATGTTCTCTCGGACTGTCAGCCTGCAGAGATTGTTATGCTTCGAATATGGTATGGCTGCTTCTCAATGCTTATATGCCAACAGCTGCTTGCGCTGTTGTCATCAGAAATCAAAAGAGGCCAGCTGTCACCATCCATCATGCATCCAGAGACCGGACGGCATCATGCACGTCATCAGTACCTGTATGGCGTTCTGAATTCAGAAGACTGAGTTCGTCACCCTTCATGGACCACGTCGTCCTCACAGGCATCGGTAGAGCATGGTAGAAGTGTTTTGGGAATTCCAGCAGCTCTCCTGATTCTCGAGAGCCAAGCTACTGTCTAACTTGTGATGTGACTTCTCCTGTGGGACGAAGCCGATGATCGGCTTGATCGTCTCAATGTCGATCTTCTGGTTGTTTATGAGGATGTCGCCTTCCGGAAAGAGGGTTTCATCATGGAAGCACGGTCTTGTGCTTCAATCAACCAGAACTCGACGAATCTGCCTTTGACGGTCCATTTGGAGTCTGTCTTCTTCTGTGGCATGGCAGTGGCATGGGAGTGTCAGTCTCAGGTAACTGGAGTGTGGTCGCGCCTGGCCTTCCCTGTTAGAACATCGAGAAGGGTACTCTTGCCGCAGCCAGATGGACCTAAACATGCTGCAGACATAGCGCTAGGCAAAGCTCATGACTTTAACATCCGTCCTAGTGGCCCATGACGGCCGAGAGGTGGTAAGCCTCGAATTTTCCGGAGATCTCGTCAAGGATTGGTCTCTGCTCGCTGCCCTTAGTCAAACGGCAGTGGTATGTTCAGCAACCATGCTTCCCAAGGCTCGCACGGCCAAAACGCTGCAAGAGATGCTATTGAACTCCTCGCGAATGTTGCAAAACGTTCATGTACAGAGTCAAGGGTGCCGAAAGAGACTGTCCAGAGATGCGGTCTGCAGCTTCTTGGTGATGCCTTAACATCCAACTCAGGGATATCAACATTTGCAAATGAACTGCCTAAATGCCACTAGGAGACCGCGGAATCTGTTCTCCTCGAGTTTCTGGATGCTGAAATTCTTCAGGATTGCTTTCAAGCACCTGATGTGCAAGCTCGCCAACGAGCGCACTTTCTGTTTGGATCTTGAGACATGGGCTTGTCGGTGGTCTTGATTCTCTCTAGATCCTCCTCCTTGGCAGGATGCAAGGATGAATCAGCTTGCATGCGACTGAGACAGAACAAGGTTGGACTGTTTTGATAGCCTTTGTCATGAGGTGGTCACAGTCGCTGTGCTCCACTGCTGCGTCGTCAAGCTACGCGTCCACGTAGGCTCTGAGGTTCAACATGAAGTTTATTCGGTCGACTGTAACACTGTAAGACTCGCACAGCCACTCTGTCCCTGTCACGGACAAATCTCTGATATAAGAAGATGCCGAAGACCAAAACGGCCTCGACAGAAGCAACAAAGCAGTTGTTGATGGTTGAGAACCATGACCATGCCGTATATCCTTTTTTACATTCACGAGTCTTCTGCGCAAGCACTTCTGCAGGCTGGTCACTGATAGGAGCAGAAGTAAAGCCATCTCCACTTGGCTGGATTTGCCCTCAGGGACAACGCATTCCCTGTCTCCGCCTGGACATGGCAGGGATCCCTCAGCTGCCGGCCACTTTGTGACGAAGATGGCCTTCGGGAAAGCTTGAGTCATTCAAGGGTGCGTGCGTGTGTGTGTGTGTGTGTGACGCGTGCAGTATCGCAATTCTGGTGCTCTGTCGCCAAGCGACCGTCAGTGTCAGACTGTGCCAAAGCCACCCCAGCAAAAAGGAGGGGCAACCTGCACCAGTGGTCTTCCTGGAATTTTCCTTTCTTATAGAAGCCTCGCCGCCTTGACGTAGCCATGGCGTCAACTATGGGTCTACAGTTGGAAGGCGCGCCCTTCCAATCACAAAGGCCCCATGCTCTAAAAGCAGCTTGGTCCCTCGAGCCGGAGTGCAAACAACATTCGTCAGTAGGCAATCCTGCTACACTTGGCCTTCACGTGCACAATGGCAAGGCCTCTTGCATGCAAAAATGCCACAGCCTCCAGCCTGTCAAGGAGGGCGATGCTTGGGCGACAGTTTGTCATGTCAAGCTCAAGTCCCTCCAAGGACGCTGCAACTGCTTGAAAAAATCACGGATCTCCTGGCACCGTTCCCCATTCGTGGCGACCGGGAGAGACAGTCACGGACGCTGCGAAGAAGCGTTGCAAAGCATCAGTGCAGCTGAGTCTCAGGAAGCGTGGGCGAGCAGGAGGCCCAGAACTTAGCTGCAGGGCGACGCTGCCTAAACTCAGACCGGTCCAGACAGTCCGGAAGTTCCGAGGAGCGGTCTTGGAACGATCTTGCCATTTTGGTCATCACGATGTGGACCCAGTCACCCGTCACCTTTTCTCACGAAATCTGTACACTCAAGGCTTGGAGTCTTGCACACTGTAGGGGCACGGCCTCCACCTCCAGAAGTCGCACGAAGGAGCTGTGCCGCATCCGGGCCAGGCTTTGCAAAAATGCCACCTGCTTCCAGCGTCGGCTGCCAACTGTTAACAGAGCTGGGGTCTTGTCGTGTTCAATGTGCTTGGCCTCTCGAACAACGCTAGGTACCAAACCATCATCGCACGAGGCGTTCATGTGCCTCGAAGCAAACTCTCTCAAACAGCTGTCCATATACGATATGCCACGAACTAGATGTGCAGGTTGCGGATGCACATGAGCCCCACACCTAAGATTGACACATCGAACAGCCACTTCCTCCAAACCAGTCGTAACAGGATGCGAACCAGAAACACACCATCAGCTCGTCCTGTTTGCGAGTTCCGAGAAGTATGCCGGATCTCATGGATCCCCGAGATCTGAGCGCAGTGGCTTCAAAACTCTGCTTGAACCACATGCATTATGGAGTAGTCCACTTGGCTCAAAACCTGCGTTCGCAGATCTTGCTCTTCCACACTATGCGGTCCATCACACCTCGATGACGGGTTAACTTCACAAGGCAGTTCTGACGATGAAGAGCTTGATGGCTTGGCCGCAGGCGAAGGCGTGGCGAAGCAATATGCCACAGCTCCGTGGAATCCACAAGACGACGCCAGGCTACACAAGCCTCAAGTATTACAAAGTGATAAACACCTTGAGGCGATGCGCTGTGAGCTAACATCTTGCCCGGCAAAAGATCTGGTGTATCTGCATGTATCTGCGCGTATCTACCTGTAGGGTATGGTCAAGGAAGAACCTGCTCCCTTAAAAACTCTTCTACCGCCGCTCTCCCTCTTTCGTTCCCTGCAGCCCTCTCCGGATCAACATGGCATGCAAAAGGCTCTGGGCTCGGAACCGCAGCAGCAGGCAACATGTCAGAAACCTTCACGCGGCTCTGGCTTGCACAGTGCCGTGTAGTACATAGAATTCACGGCTTTACCTGACTGGCGTGTCTAGGATGCCGAAAGTCTGCAGAGAGCGACCACTCACATATTCACACATGCTGCACGATGCGAGAGCCTGCCTTCAGCAATGCCAGGCTTTCGACTAGGGCCACGTCGCAAAGCGTGCCTTTGCAAGACCTGTGGTCTTCGGCCTGAAGGTCGGTATGACGTGCTGATAGATAACGGAGGCTTCAGCTTTCGGTTCAAGAGTTGCTCTTCAAATCTTCTGCTTGAAATTGTCCGGCCTGGTCACGGGGTGCTGTCAGAATCTGGGTCGATGCGCGTTATCGTGGTGACAACAACCGGGGTTACTTCTGGAACCTCCAGTGAAATGTTTTTGGTGATTGCCGAGGCGCAGTGAGATCACCCTTTGTCGAATCACATTCGTCTCCGAAAGCTAAATTGAACTCATTGGATGACTCGTAAGACTGGGGCCCTGGGGAACTGAGGAGTTGTGGAGTTCTGGAACAATGCCTGGAGTCACACCGTTACCGGGTCTCCGAAGTCACCGAACTAGGCTTTCCGGAGTCTTCAAGACTGTGGACGTGCGTGAGTGGGGTGGAGCTAAAAAACGTATGGACAGCTGCTGTTCCATTGAGGTATGTTTCGGCACAGCACACTCACTCCGAAAAAGAGATGGCTCTCTGATCAGCCGTCCTGAGACTGAACAGGCAGACGAGCTGTTGCTTTCTGATCAATCTTGTCGTCTATGCCAGTCTATGCAGTACGAAAGAAGCTGGTAAACCGCGGAGTCTCCGTATAAATAGGTGGCAAACAAGCTATGGAAAGTAGATTGCCTTGAACAGAACTATGCAAGCTTCGTGAGCCTGCCGAAGCCTTGCCCCCGGATTTGTTCTATAGCGACTCATGAGGCTTGTGATTGAAGAAATATATTCAGGGATGGCCATAAAAGAAGGAGCTACATCAAGCAACAGGTTGCATGAGGAAGTGGTCGACGGGTCGTTTATAGACAGCTGCGAGCATTTTTCAGAGCTTGCAGTCAGGCATCACCGATAGCATGGTAGCTACATTGTCTAGCTGCCATTGAAATTTCAAACCCGCGAATGGGAACTTTTCTGCAACAGGCACAACGTAGCTCAGGGAAAGCAACATAATGAAGACCTGAGTAAGGCTAAAGGAATCATGGCTTGGATGACCAGAGGGTCGGTCATCATTGTGATGTGTTCTTCTGGAGCTGTAGTGTAGCTGATGACTGTCAAAAGATCCACACCCAAAACCAGGCTTGTAGGAATCATGATGGCATGAGCTTGATATCAAGATTTGAGATAGTTGAACATGTGATAGACTTAGCCTGTACATGGGGCTACAACTGTTCAGGGATGCTACTGAATCTACTATCACGAAACGCTGTCTCAAGCTGCTGGCGTTGTTTCTCAACTTGGGATCTACATAAACCAATCCTATAGCGAATACCTGTTCAACTCTGGAAGTCTGTTGAGAGTTGAGGTTGGGGCCCTTATGGGCCCGTTTTGCTTACCAACGTGCACTTGCTGTGGTCAGCATCTTGAGGAAATCAAGAAGTAAACACTCCGTACGGTTCAGGTCCTGGATTGTGAAAATGAGTGCGTGTAGGATTTCCAGACTTAATGAGATTTCATGGTCTGAAGGAATCCTTTGTGCGATTCGGGTGTGCTGTCCAAAGAGCGCCTTCCCGACTCGGACATGTTCTCGCCAATTCGAGGCCCAAGCGCAAGTGGTGCGCTGCAAGGCCAGTGCGCAGAACAGTTCCGGTGACCGAATGAAGACAGACAACAGTGTGTGACTAAGCCAGCCCCAAGAACGGGAAGCAAGACTCCGAAGAAGTCTCCGGCAGTTTCGAGAAAACCAAGAATTTTTTTTATCCCGAAGCGGGCGACGCCGATCTCAAAACTCCTGGGGCCGAGCTGAGGAGGCGGAAGCCTTCGTTTCAGGCTCGGACCGGGAAAGGAGCCGAGAGCGGAAGCTCTTGCCTTGGTGCGCCGAGATATGCGCCCATGAGGAAATTGCAAGGTGGGTCGACACTGAGGGTCTCCTGCCTGGCAAAACCAGCTTATGACGGGGCCTGGGGATGTCATCAGGGTGTATAGTCTTCTGAGCCGGCTGCCCCCGCTTCAGCGATTCATGAGGGCAGCCTCCACGGCGAAGGAAGATTGACAGGCACTGGCATGCTGGCATCTGCAGAGACCGCGCCTTGTTCTTGTCGCTTCAAAGGGCGTGGCAGCCTGACGTGAACACCCAAGGTAAACAGTGATTTTCGTCGTCCACAAGGCAGCCCCTTATAACTGGCCGGCAGGTCTTGTCCGGAGTTTCAACCTCCTCACATGGCAGGCAGTCGATGGGAGGCTGCCCGGAGTTTCAGTTGTGAGCTCTGCCAGCGCAGCCAGCGGGTCGAACTCCTGCCAGCATCGTGAGATCGGCACCTCACTTATGCGGCAACAGGATGTGCAGGCGAGGTACAAAACTTGAGGGGGCTATGTAAACATTATGTAGCAGTGGCGAATCAAGCTTCGCCCAAGTGCATTGAGCATCAGCGGCAATACGAATGCAGCCTGTGTCTGATCGGGAACATTTCAAATAATGTTTCGGGTGGCGTAGTCTGGAATGCCGGTATATGGCATTTTCAAGCTCGTGTGAGACCCCGTTACATGAACATGCAATCCGACACCAAAGCGAGCTCCAGACCAACATGCAAGATTGGTACGCAATTGCTGGGGAACCCTGTGGACGACGAATGTTTGTGAGTGTCTATTTATCTGTATAGTGTATATATGCGTGTATATATGTATATAGCCAATATAGTTATATACATAGATATGCGCATATCATTCATATATATATATACACACACATACATACATACATACATACATACATACATACATACATACATACACACACACAATATCTTATGGATCTTGTACATAAATGTACTTCCATACTTCATATACATGTAGACTGTATATCTAGCGGTGCGCACATACAGACATGCGGTTTTACACACATGCGTGCGTGCATGCATACATAAACACATGCACGCATACATACATACATATACATATACATATACATATACATATACATATACATATACATATACATATACATACATACATACAGACATACAGACAAACAGACAGACAGACAGACAGACAGACAGACAGACAGACATACATACAACCATACTAGTACCATACCATACCATACCATACCATAGAATACTATACAATACAATGCATAAATGCATACGTACATACATAAATACATACATACATACATACATCCATACATACATACATACATACATACACACACACACATACAAATATCCATCCATCCATCCATCCATATGTGCACCCATACATTCAGAGGCACTTACTGACATACACACATACATACATTTTAAACTGGTTTCGGTGGGGCGTCGCGGTTTTTCCGGCGTCGGCAGAAGGGTGCATTAGCCCTTTGATGCAGTTGCCACATGTGCAGCTCGGGTAGCGACTGGACGATGCGGCATGCCCCCGGCTGCAGAATGAGCGGGAAGTATGAGCGCCGGTCCACCGTGAGCCAAGTGCTCTTGGATTGGCGACAGGATCAACATCCAGTCTCTCGGGATGCTGTACATTCTAGCTTGGACCCCTGAAAGAGACCAATGTTTGATCACAACAAAGCAAAGCTCCAGCATGACGCTTTTTGTGTCCGGAGGCTGAATGGCAGGCTCAATCCCCTGGACAGAGATGAGCCCATCATTCGCAGAACGCTGGCACCTTCAGAGCGGTCTTTGGCGCGGAGCGCTCAGATAACGAGGTGACACAAACCTAGTTGCTCTGACGCCCGCTTGGCTTTGCGTGCTCTTGTGCTCTAGACTTGCTTCAGGAGACGATGCTGGACAAGTTGAGCAGACGCTGAGGTGCTGTCGTCATGCTTCGCTATTCCTCTCCAGTTCTTCTCACTGTTTTGTGGCAGTGCACTGTGCAAGATCAGCTCGCGGCTCTTGATGATCAGCCAATGCAGCTCAAGGGCTCTCAGACAGTCGCGCTAGTCGCCCGAGTCGGGGAATCCGGAAGGCCTAAGTGGCTTGAAGTCAGCCAAGGCGTCATGGTTTGATGGACAAGTTAATCGGGCCGAAGCCCCCTGAGCTTGCCTGCTAAGTAAGGTACAGTGTCATCCGGCAAAACGGGACAAGGAGCAGAAAAATCGCGAAAACCTGTGGCAAGATGCTTGTCCTGGCTGGCATCTGTCGGATCTGTCGTGGCTCGACAGGAACTCCTTTTATGTGCCTCCGACTGCAACCACAGTTTGAAGCATCGTGATGTTCCCGCATGGTTCTGCATGCACGCGTGCTGTACGAGTACTCGAAGGTGTGAATGTGGTTGCGTGTGTTCGTTGTGATGGCAGCTGTTGCGATTCGTGCGGACATTTCCAGGCACAACACGCTGTAAGTACAAGTTGCTCTGGTAGAAAAAAGCTCATCTAGAAAGGTATCCACTGGCGGCAATTCCAGGAGCCCTCCGGAGAATTCTAATCGACCTCACACACACTGCACACTGCAGACATGTGACGGAAGGCACTCAGTGCAAAATCTTTCCCAATTTATGCAACAAGTCTGACAAATCAGATCGCGCCCAAGATACACACAGCTTGTTCAACTCGAGAGGAGCACAGATTGCTATTCCTGCGTCGAGGGATCTCCCTGCCCTCATCAGACCATCTCAGACCAATCTCAGAGTGCAAGACTGCAAGAGCTGAGAACGAATTGAGGAGAGGAGGTCGGAGGGACATGGAGAAGACTCGGGTTGATCTGGCCATGCACTTCCCCCCGGAGCCGAGAAGTGCTGCTCACGTCTCAGCTCGTGGCTCAGGAGAAGATGCTCGCGATTTGGTCCTGGAATTCGGGCGCCACTCTCTTGCGCTGGCCTTGCGGTCTTGCGCTGGCAGGAGGCCGCACGAATCAGATCCTGCTGACTTCCGCTGAGCGCGCGGGGGAAAGTGACCTCAACTGCACAAGCAGATAAGGACGTCTTATTTGTACGGTAGGTTAGGAAGCCCAGGGCCTAAGGGCCTAGGAAGCTTCGTTAAGCTCTATTCTCCATTTCCACGTTCCGACTCTCAGCCCTTCAGCCACGCTCTTACCGCATCCCGTTCAAGCCACAGTTTCTCCGTAGTTGCAGTATAGCGCCCGAAACAGTATCATCTTTGGCAGTCAGGACTCAGAAGCCTGCTTCGACTTTGACGTACAGGTCACCGAAACTTGCAGGGTCCTGTGGACGGGACATAGTCACGACTCGAAGGCTCGCTTCTGGCTGAGAGGGCTGACGTCTCTCAGCGGCATACCCTCACCTCGCACCTTGCGTCGTGCGAGACTCGATGTTTCCAGGGATGACAGCTCTTGCCAAACACCACAACACCGTGCCTTGATGACTTGAAAGGGCTTGGTTACGCTGTCCGTTCCTGGAAGGCACGTCGTGATCATCGTGTCAGAGCTCCAAAAGTGCCCAAACCATAAAACCAAAGAGCGCTTTCTCGGAAGCTGCTATCTGCTGCCTATGCTGCTGATGAAAGCAGAAACGAGAACCGGCAAGGAACGGGGCTGAGGAATAAACCAATCTCCACTGTGTGGCCGTCCATATGCCTCATGACAGATTCAGCATATAGCGCCCCAAATGGTCTTCACTGTATACCCTGGTATACCAGATGGTTTAGAGCATGCTTTCGTTGCATGTTGGTGCAGTTCAACTTCAGACGTTGCACTCCCGGACGTGAAGTTAGAACCTGGAACAATAATCTCGGGCAAACAGTCCCCCACCGGGAAACTCGGGCGACTAAGTGGTTTGGCCCCCAACCATGTGGTACTGTCCCGCCCCCATTGTTTCTTTTAGCGCCCCAGGATCAAATCAGCCCACGTGCCTGTCTTTTCTGGTCGCGACTCCTCGTATTCCGCCCGCCCCTTCCCGGTACCCCCGCCTAGTCTACTCATTATTACTATATATATATTATATATATTATATATATATATTATATATATATATATATTATAGAAATATATATTGCTGTTGATGATGATATGAATGTCAATGACTGCTACTGCTACCGCTTCTACGGCTGCAGCTCCACCCCATTTCCAAACTGGATTCCCGTATATATGATGGGTTTGCAAAAATTCTATGAGAAAACTTTACGCAAGCCGTTGATTGCGTGATGCTCTTGCAAGCAAGCTGGCACGGCTTGCATGAGCTGCGAACCCAGTCTCTGACACCAAGCTATCATGCAGAATGGAAGACATGATCGGCATGTGCACCCTCGCGATGTTTCGGTTGCAGCCACTCTTGACTTTCTAGTTGTCACCACGACTGACGCTGCGGCTTTCTAATTGTCACCGCGACTGACGTTGCAGAGGCTTGACGGCGACTGAGTTGAGTCGGAAGATCGACATGGAAAAAAACTCAACCACGAAAACCCATCTCACCTGTTCCTTTGCAAAGACCATGTCTGTGTCGCGGGTTCTGCAAGGTTTCACATGTGTTCTGTTTGTTTTCTGGCAGCATGCCAGGGGGGCACAGTCCCACTCCATTTCCAAACGGAATGCCTATATGACTGGGCAATTCCCACGTGTAGGATCTTCTCTTGCTGCAAGCTGTTGGAATCTTCACGGCAGGCCTGCGGGCCGGCTTAGACAGAAACCGGAGGGGTTGGGGCGGGGGTGCAGCCTCCCCATTGGCAAACACAAGGCAGGATGCCATGGGGCGCGGAGCCCCATTCCAGTTCCAAACAGAAAGCTTGCATGATGGACTGTCATGAGTTCGTGCTTGAGTCGGAAGATCGACATGGACAAAAGCTCAAGCACAGAAGCCTATATAACTTCTGAGATACGAAGTGGAAGCGGGGGCTGCTGGTCCGGACAGGTCGCATATTGCCGTGGTGCGCGAAGACTTGATGGGTCCGCTGCGCTTGACATGCTTGCAGCGACAGCGCAAGGACAAGGTGAAGAAGCAGAAGCAGAGGAAGATGACACAGGCCGAGGTCAGAAAAGTGATTTTAAAGGTACACGCCTTTGGAAGTCCAAGCTCGTGGAGGACAGCAAGAAGAAGGACGGAAACTTCGAGGGCCACTTTGTCACCGAGTCTCTGAGCAAATTACGAGTACTCGTGGGTGTCGACCGGGGTCCGTGTCAGCAACCCATAGAAGCAACACCCAAAGTCAATTTTTCAGGAGTTCGAAAGCTTTTGCTTAGTCAAGGCCCGGAGCAGAGTACCAGAGTCCATGAGAGCTGTAGTACCGAGTTCCGGGTCCTTGAGTGATAGTGTGTCACACTACTTGCTGATATTTCGGGGTGGTGACAAACATGACATGCTTCTGCATGTGTTCCTGCCTGCAAGCGACATGCTTTTGTGTTGTTGTGTTGCTATGATCATGACATCAGTCAGCAACCAGTTCCTTCCACGACGCGTATGGCTCCAGGAAGGCAAAAGCCAGGAAACCCGCCTGGCTTGAACAAGAGTCTGGGGGCTCAGGTCAAAGCCAAGAGTCAAATAGGAAATACTCACGGCAAGAATGCTCTGCTACTGGAGGAACTTTGTGCCGACCAAGTTGGCTGACACCCTCCCACACTGGTTCTGCCCAGAAAGAGAGCGGCACTGCAGAGTCCCATGTCCACAGGGCAGAGAGTCTCTGGACCCATCAGAGCAGAGTCCAGACTCAGCGTTCAGGACAGACCGGCCTGCCACACCAGTCTGGGCCACACCATGCCCGGATCCCCGTTTTCGCCCACAAACTGCCCACAAGAGAGCCAGGCAACAGAAGACACGAATGGTAACCCGGAGGTGCATCTGAGTGTTGCTTCAGCAATTTTGGCTGCTGGCGATCAAGATCTCTCAGCCTCCGACAGAGCAGTGTGCAACCGAGTCCATGTCCAGAAACTACTTGATGGCCCATGCCCCGTTGGCCGGGGCAGGGCAGGTGACTGCTCTGTGTGTGAGGCCGGGTGGAAAGTGGGGGATGTGTTGGCTTTCCGTCGAGTCTTTGATGGCATGGGTGCATCAAGGCGGGCTGCATTCATAAGCAGGTCTTATGAAGACGCCAAAGGTGGTAGCACTCGCTGCAAGTGGATCTTCCTTGACGAACGAGGTTGCGAGTGACGGCTGCTTTCCTTACTGGGGATTTCAACCAGCACAGTTGGAAAGCTTTGCAAGGGCAACTGTTTCGATGGGCGTATCAGCAGTGGAAGGTGGTTACTGAAGCTGGCTTGTCTGTGGACCATTTTTCTTGGAGATGTACCACTCTGCAGCTGAATTTTTTCCCCAAAGGATGACTCACACCACATGGAGAATGTTGACTGGACTGTGCAGCAAGAAGACTTGCAGCTGACTGAAACACCGGATCTGGGCCAAGCTGACAGGGATCTGACACCAATGTTGGGATGGGATCCTGAGAAGTCTGGTTTGGCTACACACAGCCATTTCGTCAGCCTCTGATGCACCTTTGCCAAAGCGATGTGTGCAGCACAAGAAAATCGATATCTGGTGGCCTACGTCGGGAAAACCTTGGTTTGACCCGTAGAGCCAAATCCCGAACATCCATTCTAGCTGATTTCCGGCACGCGTTTTGGCCCGCTGCCACTGGCCTTAAAGGCAGAATCCGAAGCCAAAAAAGTGCCCGTAAACCCATTTTACAACATATCACCTTTGCTGTGGCTCGGGAAGACCTAGGTTTTGACCCGTAGAGCCATTCTAGCTGCATGAACTCCTTAAAAATGGCTTGGCGCCGAGATTTCTGAAAACCCTATGGATCCTGCAACACCTGATTTTGCGTATTCTGCCAAGGAAAGAAGGCGAAGGGGATCGAAACAAACATGGTTGCGCAATCAAAATACCTTTCTGCATGTGTTTGGACTTCGGGGAGGGGCGGGGGATGGCGCGGGGGGCAGAAAATCAACATTCGGGGGCCGACACTCCACGAAAAGATGCCTTTGGCCAAGGGGGGGTCAATACAAACACGGTTACCAAACACGTTTCCTGTCTTCCTTTCGGCGGACCATGGCCCTGTGCCAGGGGGAGGGCAAATAAAGATATGTTGTGCATTTTTGAGTGTTCACAAAAGCAAAGAAACAAAATACCGGGGTGAGACTGGAACTTACACGAAAAGGTGCCCTTTGTCGGGAAGGAAGGGGCGGGGGGTCAACATGAACAAGGCTTCCAAACCAGGTCCTTTAGGGGGCGAGCAAGACATGTTTTACATTTTTTGGTGGCTTCGAGGTGGCCGAAAAACAATGTTCGGGGGCAGGGTGTGGGGTCAGAAACACCCGGTTTCCAAGCAGAACTCGTGCGCGTCAATGGACGGAGCATAGCCTTGTGCCGTAGGGAGAAAGGAAGGCAACCAACGCCGTGCTTTGCAACACTTTGGGGCCTAAAATGGCAGAAAAATACATATTCCGGGAAAAATCAACTGTGTCGGAGCCAAAAAGCATAGGCCAGGGGGCTGAAAGGAAATGGCGAGGGCCCGCGCGGGGAAAATACACACGGTGATGGCTGTTTTAGTCGACAGTGCACCCCGCAGGATGCATGTGGACTTGGCAGAAGAAAACCTCTGGTCCAATCGAAGCCGAAGCGGTCAGAAGTGCCACTCCTCAGTCCTAACACTCAAAACTCCACAAGCTAGCAGTCCTCAGCATCAGAGTCTGGGGGACCATCGCCACGAGCCTGAGCAAAAACACCAAATCGTCGCCTCACAGTCTTGCGTACCTTAATTAGCCAGGAATTGCAGCTGCTGTCGCGCCGATTGGCGGGTGTCGTCTCGCGGTCTGGTTGGTCGTTCCGAGGCAAAAAACTCACAACTCCACGAAACGTGAAGCCAGTTCGGCACTGTCTCCTGGCCACAGAAACCGCACCTGTGGCACCACGAGGACTCCTCACTGAGACTTGCGGAAACAAGTACGCCTCTTTCCTCCTGGGAAGCCCGGGCATACAGAGCACGGGCCTGCTTGGTTCGGACCGAATCGTAACCAATCTGCTGCCCATTAATCTCCTGAGCCTCGTGTCTGCCTAGCTGTAGAAAGGCACCAAAGTGATGCCGTCTGTTTGGTTTCACGCAAACTGTGTCTGAAAGCTGCAAAGTCCTGCTGGGTGGCGCTGGTAAAATCTATACATTCTCCCTGCGGCCCTCTCCATGTAGCGAGCTCTTGCTGTACAAAGCCCCATCCTTGCAAAAACCAACAAACGGCTCGGTACCACATGCGCGGTATAAAAGGTGTTTGGTGTTGCCGTCTGTGAATCTCTGTCCTCATAAATGCAGCCAAGTTGTTCAACTGCAAACTAAACTTGAGGTCGCACCAGTGTCCGCTCAATATCAACCACAAAGGCCGAGCGCCCATCTGGGCAGTACCCAGAGCACGCTTTATTTACCTTTGTGGTGATCTTGTCCAGCTCTTTGCTCGAGACACTGTGCCACCACTGACCCCATGAGGTTTGAGGTAGCAAACTGTCATGTACAGGGTGTCCTTCATCGAAGCCTTGACCGGCAAACGCTGGAATCTGCATGCCATTCTCTTGAGGGTCATGACTCGATTCGAAGAATCGACGGCCTGGGCTGGCTGCAAAGTGCAGTGCCCAATACCGTCGCGTCTCGGTGTGTCGGGATTCCCAGTCGCCGTAGGTCCTCCTGAAGAGTTGCGGATCTTGTGACGAGTCTTCGCTTTCGCACGTTCTCCTGGAGGCCGAGCCGGTCTGCTGCGGAGGTCCACAAGCTCATGGCATGAAGATGGTTGGCACCGCCTGTGGTCCCAGGGAAGCTGCGATCTCTGCAGTAACCTTCATCAGCACTAACAGCAAAGCCAAAGGTGCCGCGGGCACCCTTGAGGCAAGGTTGAAGAAACCTCCGCCGGAACGGGTAAAGTCTCCGCCCCAAACTGAAGCCACCTCTGCTGGCGCCTCCAGACCCATCGAAGGATCGAAAGGAGCACCTCTGGGGCGCCGTAGAGCTCCAAAGCCCGAGGGGCCAACTCTGGCCGCACGTGGTCAAAGCACAAGCTGAAGTCCAACGAGAGTAACACCGACTCTTCACACCATGCTTCGTTGAGCCTGCGAATCGCCTGCTCCGCGGAACGACCCTTGATGCCTCCAAAGAACTCGGGAGGCGCGGTTTCTGCAAACCAACGCCTCGTGCTCGGATGCACTGTCCATGCTGCGACCAAGGCACGATACACTCCACAGAAAGCTGAAATCGGCCTCATTCTGCTGGCATTCGTAGGCTGGCCCTTGCTGCTAGGCTCATCGTTGGGGATCAAAACCGTTCGGCAGTGCTGCCAAACCGCAGGGAACACGCCACACTCCTGCCACACCTGGACACGGTCAAGCAGGAGCTGCCAGAAAGTCAGTGGCATGTAAGCCAGATCTTCGTCTGCGATGCCGTCTGGCCCTGCACTCGAATGCTTGGCTTTCTGAGCACACGCATGCAAAGCTGCAGGTGTGATGTGAGTCACACCCGCCCTCCAAGGCGTAGCGGCCTGAGTCTGTGCCTGCCAGCTTTGCGCGTAGTCGGCCAAAAGGCTGGCAGGGGCAGTTCTGTTCCAAACTCTTCGCCAAAAGTCACGCAGGAGGCCAAGCGCTTCGGAGGAGGTGGTACTTACTCGGGTCACGTCCTCGTGGGTGTCTGCAACGGCTGAGGGCAAGAGGCAAGTCGCCTCTTTGAGCCACCGAGTCACTTGCTTGCCTCCGGCAGCCATGCGCTACGCAGGCAAGGGAGCACACTTGCGCAATCCCACGCAAACCTACCCAAACCCACCAAAGCCTCCCAAACCCACCCATGCCCTTTTGCCCGCAAAAGCCAACATCCTCCCAAACACACCCAACCCAACTGCTACTGCTATTAGTGCTGCGACTACTAATTATACTGATAACTAATTACTGCTGCAAGAGGTTTAGGAATCGTGGCATATGCCCAGGAGTCTGGCATGGGCCGAAAAGTTGAATCTTTGCACAAGCAGCGACACTAGAAATCGTGGATTGTTGAAGAGGTTTAGGATTCGTCCCAAATGCCCAGGAATCTGTCATGGGCCCAAAAGTTGAATCTTTGTATAAGCAACGATACTAGAAATTGTCGATTTCTGAAAAGGTTGAGGAAGCGTCTCAAATGCCCAGGAGTCTGTCCTTTTCTTAATTACCAGTTTAATTAATATTGTACCCAAATTTGGCAGTAGAGATAAGAGTACCCCCTAATTATTAAAAATACTTTTCGAATATTTATTGGGGGGAGGGGGGGGGCCCCCTCCCCCGTTTAAAAAAAGGGGGTACGGATTAGTCTCCCCAGAAAACGACTCAATTTCTGGATGTAAGGCCCTTCGCTCTGGCGCCTGCCAGCCTGTCGCCCTCCAGCATTGGTGGAGTCAACTCGAGGGAGCGACCAGCGCAGCCAGGGTGTCACCTGACCAGCCAACCAGAGCCAGTCAGTCTCGACCTCATCACACCACAGAACTTCCAACTGCTCGAAGTAGCAAGCGATCGCGTCTTTCCAGGCTTGAGCACTGATGTCGGGTGGCTTGCAGCAGCGGTCCGTTGGGACGAAGCTGTGGCTTGGCTGCCGATCAAAAGTGATGGACCAATGCATCTGAAGGATTTTGTGGTCCCCCAGCTTTTCATCCCGTAACTCGGTGCACAACTCCAGGCTGCAGTCATTGGTGATCGCCCAATCAATCGGCCGTTGGCCCTGCCAGCGTGACGGGATGAAGCCGTTAGCATCTCTGGGTGCAGAAACCAAGATGAGTCTCATGAGGAGTCTCATTGAAGTCTCCGACAACGATACAAGGAATGTCGCTGCCGCCTGTGCAAACAGCTGGCCTATCTCAACGTCAATGTCATGATGGTTCTGGTCAGGGCGGCGCCACACAGAAATTGTGCGGAACCAGCCATAATCCAACGCGATCATGGAGTCACCTGCTTGCACAGAA